>CM042174.1:55632596-55685096 GCA_023376005.1 Doryteuthis pealeii
TATAATAGATACCATTATAGATAGATAGACAGAGAGATGATAGATAGATAGATAGATATGACCATAGATAGTAGATAGATACATTTAGATGGATAGATATACCAGAGATAAATAGATTAGATACATTATTGATAGATATATAGACCATTATAGATAATATATATATGTGACCATTATAGATAGATATATATGACCATTATAATAGATATATATGACTATATAGATAGATAGATAGATATGACCAGATATATAGCTAGATACATTATCAATAGATAGATAGATAGATATGACCAGAGATAGATAGATAGATACATTATATATATGACCAGAGATAGATAGATAGATATATTATAGATAGATAGATATGACCAGATATATATATATATATATATATATATATATATATATATATATATATATATATATCTAGATAGATAGATAGATAGATAGATAGATAGATAGATACATTTATATATATATATATATATATATATATATATATATAATATATATATAATAGATAGATAGATAGATAGATAGATATGACCAGAGATAGATAGATAGATACATTATCAATAGATAGATATGACCAGACATAGATAGATAAATACATTATAGATATGACCAGAGATAGATAGATAGATACATTATAGATAGATAGATAGATAGATAGATAGATAGATAGATATGACCAGAGATATATAGCTAGATACATTATCAATAGATAGATAGATAGATATGACCAGAGATATATAGCTAGATACATTATCAATAGATAGATAGATAGATAGATAGATAGATATGACCAGAGATATATAGCTAGATACATTATCAATAGATAGATAGATAGATAGATAGATATGACCAGAGATAGATAGATACATTATAGATATGGCCAGAGATAGATAGATAGATATATTATAGATAGATAGATAGATAGATAGATATGACCATAGATAGATAGATAGAAAGATAGATAGATAAATACATTATATATATATAGATAGATAGATAGATATGACCAGAGATAGATAGCTAGATAGATTATCAATACATAGATTTGACCAGAGATACATAGGTAGATACATTATAGATATGACCATAGATAGATAGATAGATACATTATAGATAGATAGATAGATAGATAGATAGATATGACCAGAGATAGATAGATAGATAGATAGATACATTATATATAGATAGATAGATATGACCAGAGATAGATAGCTAGATACATTATTTAATAGATAGATACAAATATATGACCAGAGATAGGTAGATAGATAAGGACATATTGAGATAGATAGATAAAAAAAATACCCCCCCCAAAAAAAAAAAACAAAAAAAAAAACAAAACCGCAGTCGACTGAAATGTTTTGATGCTCAGAGACTAGAACGACCCGTTCCAATGTCGCACCAGAGAAATCAATAAAGATTGGCGGGAATTATTTAAGAACTTCGCCAAATTAAGCAAAGATGCATTGTGCCGAAAATAGACAAAAAATAAATAAAAATAAACAATAACAAAATGAAACATAAAGAAAAAAAGAAAAAAATATGTTTATTTTCACACATTACATTTTTACCCTGCTCCCCTCCCCCTGTCCATCTGGGAACCAAGACGTTCCTGGTTCGATACCGGCCCTCGTCAACACTTCGCCCGATTTCTTTTTCATCACTTCTCACCATTTCATTCTCAAGCCCTAGCACCTATATGATTGCCCCAACCCTATTTCCCTTATGGCAAGCCCCAACCCCTTTTTATCATATGGGTGCTAGAAGGCGGTGGCTGCGGGTCTACATGTCCTGGTAATGACGTTAAGCTCTATCTGATGGTGAGGTTCCAGTTTTGGAGGTTTGGGGAATGTGGAGCACCCCTTCATCACCATTGCTCCCTAGTTCACTCTGACCCGGAGTGGTAGTACCTGTGAGGGTCCAATCTATTGGTTAAATAGAAAAATGTATGTATAAAAAATGTATTATCCATTAAGAATGGATTTATTTCACAAGTTTTTCGGCATTAAATCATCCACTGAGGTTGATATGCCGTAAAACCAAACCAAACCAAACCAAACCAAACCATTTCATTCTCATCACTTCTCATCACTTCTTTTTTTTTAAAGACTCAACACCTTTTTTGATCACTTCTCATCACTTCCTTCTGATTACTTCACAGGCATTCTTCCTTCTTTTCCTCACTTCTCAGTACTTCTTTCCCAGCTATTTTCAGCACTTCTTTTTCATCACTTCTCAACTCTGCGTTCTACTGACTTCTCTCGATTTCGCTCTCATCACTTCACACCACTTCTTCATCACTTCTCAGTCCTTTTGTTCACTTCTCAACACTTTTTTTTGATTACTTCACAGGCATTCTTTCTACTTTTCTTCACTTCTCAGTACTTCTTTCTCAGCTCTTCACAGCACTTCCTTTTCATCACTTCTCTGCGTTCTCCTCACCTCTCCGTTTCGTTCTCATCACTTCGCACCACTTCTATTCATCACTTCTCTGTCCTTTTTTTTTTCACTACTCAACACTTCATTCCGATTAATTCTCAACCATTCTTCCTAATTTTCATCACTTCTAAGCACTTCCTCCTCATCACTTCTCAGCCATTCTTTTTCATCACTCTCAGCACTTCGTTCTACTTACTTCTCAACCATTCCTCCTACTCTATGACAATTTCTTTCTTGTCTCCTCCCACCACTTCTTCCTTCTTTCCTTTCAAAAAAGGAAAAAAAAAAAAAAAAGAAAAAAATAATTTTATTTCGTTACTTAATTTGATTAACAAATCCCCATCACCAGAGGCTTGACGGCATTCAGGTTATTTGTTTTTTTTTGTTTTTTTAATTCTTTTCATTTAATCACTTTCCTTGTAAGTCTTACGAGTCGAAAGAACAACGTTTTACAACGCCAGATAATTAATTTGAGAGAGAGAGTAATCTTTAAATACATCAGACGAATTTACATGAAACTGTGGGCGCGGAAGCAGACCCCGGGGGTCGGGGGGTGTAGATAATCGACACACTTTTGTCGAGGCGTAGAATTGGAAGAATTTTCCGATTTAGTTACGTATCTTTTTTTCTCCTTATCTTTTAAATGGGAAACTTTTAAAACATGATGTGAGCAAAATAAAAGCATGTTATTAAAACAACTAATGCTAAAAGGTGAAGGCTTTGTTGGTAATGTTGGTATATACACGGCTTTGTTTAGTCTGGGGATGAGACCTTAGGTTGATTCATGCTGTTATTTAAGCAAGTTTTGTTTAGTCTTATACATGGGTTTTGAGTTGTTATTCAAATGAGCCTAAGGTTATTAATTACCGAGATTTATTTAGTCTTGTACCAAAACAATTGCACAGTTATATGGTTTCAAATATTCCCATCCAATTATTTAGCAAGGTTCTTTTAGTTTTAGGCATAGGTCTTAAGTTGCTATTTGTTAAAGGATTCTAGCACAATGGTCTAAGGTTATTAATTATCATGCTCTATTTAGTCGGGTACATAATAGGTTGCATAGTTATATACTTTCAAATACTTCAACCCAATACGAATTTTATGACAGAGTTATAATTTACTAAACTTTTCCTAGTTTGATTCAAAGTCTTTAGGTTATTATTAAGCAAGTTTCTTTTAATCATGGATTTTTAAAACCTAATGTGAACAGTATAACAGCATATCATTAAAGGCAGTGATTAAAAGAAGATGAAGTCTTTATTGGTAATGTTGATAATGTTGAGACCTTAGGTTGATTCATGCTGTTATTTAATCAAGCATTGTTTTGTCTCACACATGGGTTTTGGGTTGTTATTTAAAAGAGCCTAAGGTTATTAATTACCAAGATGTATTTAGTCGGGTGCCAAAACTATTGCATAGTTATATGGTTTCAGATGTTCCCATCCAATACTATAAGAATGTGAAGGCTTTGTTGGTAATGTTGGTATATACACAGCTTTGTTTAGTCTGGGGATGAGACCTTAGGTTGATTCATGCTGTTATTTAAGCAAGTTTTGTTTAGTCTCACACATGGGTTTTGAGTTGTTATTTAAAAGAGCCTAAGGTTATTAATTACCGAGATTTATTTAGTCGAGTACCAAAACAATTGCACAGTTATTTGCTTTCAGATGTTCCCACCCAATACTATAAGAATGTGAAGGCTTTGTTGGTAATGTTGGTAATATACACAGCTTTGTTTAGTCCGGCGATGAGGCCTTAGGTTGATTCATGCTGTTATTTAAGCAAACTTTGTTTAGTCTCACAAATGGGGTTTGAGTTGTTATTTAAACGAGCCTAAGGTTATTAATTACCGAGATTTATTTAGTCGAGTACCAAAACAATTGCACAGTTATTTGCGTTAAGATGTTCCCACCCAATACTATAAGAATGTGAAGGCTTTGTTGGTAATGTTGGTAATATACACAGCTTTGTTTAGTCGGGGGATGAGACCTTAGGTTGATTCATGCTGTTATTTAAGCAAGTTTTGTTTAGTCTCACATATGGGGTTTGAGTTGTTATTTAAAAGAGCCTAAGGTTATTAATTACCAAGATGTATTTAGTCGGGTGCCAAAACTATTGCATAGTTATATGGTTTCAGATGTTCCCACCCAATACGACGAATTTGATGAATGTTATTTAGCAAGCTCTGTTTATTCACACACATGGTTCTTGAGTTGTTATTTAAACGAGCCTAATGTTCCCATCGAACACGATAAGAAGGTTAAGGCTATGTTAGTAATGTTGGTATATACACAGCTTTGTTTAGTCTGGCGATGAGGCCTTTGGCTGAATCGCGCTGTTATTTAAGCAAGATTTGTTTAGTCTCACACATGAGTTTTCGGTAGTTATTTAAAAGAGCCTATAGTTATTCATTACCAAGATGTATTTAGTCGAATACCAAAACAATTGCACAGTTATATGGTTTCAATTCCTAATACGAATTTGATGACTGTTATTTAGCAAACTTTGTTTAGTTAAACTAGGCTAACATTATTATTCACCAAGATTTATTTCCGCCCTGTCGGCTGGGGCGTTAGAATACACCAACTGCACCTCTGCAGAGGGGTAAGACTCCCCCAATGGGGCCACCTGTTGGCCGTGGGTGGCGACCCGTGATGCTTAAGGATAGAGCCCAGGTGGATGAGCAGTTCATGACATGCAATACTCCACTTTGACCCTATCTTGGGCTAGACGGGCGGTCGGAGAGGCCCCCTCCGATCAATCGGCTGGTCACGTCAAGCCCTAGCACCTATATGGTTTTCCCAACCCTATTGCCTTTATGGCAAGCCCCCAACCCCTTTTTATCATATGGGTGCTAGAAGGCGGTGGCTGAGGGTCTACATGTCCTGGAAATGACGTTAAACTCTATCTGATGGTGAGGTTCCAGTTTTGGAGGTTTGGGGAATGTGGAACACCCCTTTATCACCATTGCTCCCTGGTCCACTCTGACCCGGAGTGGTAGTACCTGTTAGGGTTTCATCTATGGGTTAAATAGAAAAATGTTTATAAAATAATTGTATTATCCATTAAGAATTGATTTATTTCAAAACTTTATTGGCATTAAATGACCCACTGAGGGTGATATGCCGTAAAACAAACCAAACCAACCAAACAAACAAACAAGATTTATTTGTAGAGTACCTAAACAATTGCACAGTTACATGCTTTAAAATGTTCCCCCCCCCCAATAAGATAAGAATGTGAAGACTTTGTTGGGGATGATACCTGCACAGCTTTATTTAGTCTGGCGATGAGGCCTTAGGTTGCTTCATGTTGTTATTTAAGCAAGATTTCTTTAGTCTTACACATGAGTTTTCGGTAGTTATTTAAAAGAGCCTAAGGTTATTGATTATCAAAATGTATTTATCCGGATGCCAATAAATTGCACAGTTATATAGTTTCAAATATTCCCACTCAGTACGAATAATTTGATGAAAGTTGTAATTTTCTTAGTCAGGTTCACAGCTGTTAGGTTCACAGGCTTTTGGTTCAGGTTTAGCAAGTTTGGACATCGGTTTTAAGTTGTTATTTGTTAAGAAAAATATTTGTCTATCACACAGGTCTTAGATTATTAGGTACCACCAAAATATGTCACGTGATCAGTTTAATCAATATTGAAAGAAGAAACGTAAATATTTCTAATGATTTCCTAGTCTATCACACGGGGCTTAGGTTCTCTACTTTCTCTCTCTCTCTCTCTCTCTCTCTCTCTCTCTATATATATATATATATATATATATATATATATATATATATATTCACAGAACGAATGAACATGCTACTATCAAACACACTAGCCTACCCGGATTTTAACAGCATGTTAAACCCACTATAACACTTGAACATTTATAACTCTTCTATAATGCTCCCTCTCTAATAATGTATCAACAATTTCTTCAAATAATACATTTTTCCTGAAGATGACCGAAGGTCGAAACTAGTTTGAGATTAAACAAAATACAAGAAATATTCCTGATTGTCTTAATAATAATCTTTGTTTTCACACTATATATATATATATATATATATATATATAATATATATATATATATATCTTCGTTTCTTACTTGCCTTTTTTTATTCTTTCTTCACATGTATCTGTTCTTTCTTTCTTTTCTTTCTTTCTTTCTGTCTCTCTCTTCATTTCTTGCTGTAGTTCATTTTATTCTTTCTTTACACCAATCTCTGTCTCTGTCTCTCTGTGTCTGTCTGTCTGTCTGTCTCTCTCTCCCCCCTTATTTATTACTTTCATTCTCTTTATTCTTTGTTCGCACCAATCTCTTCTTTTTCACTCGCTCATTCCCACCTAATCTTCAAATTCCATTTTTATTAGCATATCTATTTTCCCGCCCTTAAACCCACCCACCCCCTTTGCTAACTGGTCGTGCGTTTTTTTTTCTCTTCTTCTTCTTTCCCCTGCACATAACATTACAACAATAGAGATAACCTGGTCACGAGTCCGGACGCATTCCCTGTTGGCGATTAACGCTATCTATTAGTGCCGGCAGTGGACCTATTTCATTTCGCCCAAAAGTCGCTGAGTAGATTTCGGTGTAGTGCACTGCCAACATCCTAATATATTCATCCGCACGTTCTTCTGCACTTTTTTTCTGAATATTTTTCCTTCAGATGATAAAGTTCGGGCGTCGATATGTCCTAACTTATTCATTGCCCTGCCGACAGATTTCTTCATTTCTTTCTCTTTCTCTTTCTTTCCTTCTTTCTTTCTTCTTTCTTTCTCTTTCTCTTTCTTTCCTTCTTTCCTTCTTTTTTTCTTTCTTTCTTTTTTTAATGTCCTTTTAAATCTCTTTCTCAGGTTTGTATGTTCGATTTTCACAGAATACTACTAACTTTTGATTTTGAGTCCATGTAATTGAGGACTACATATAAAATCTTTCTTTCTTTCTTTTTCATTTTTCATTTCTTTTCTTTTTTCATTTCTTTCTTTCTTTCTTTCTTTTTTTTTTTTCTTCTTTTTCTTTTTTCATATCTTTCTTTCTTTTTTCTTTCTTTTTCATTTCTTTCTTTTTTCATTTCTTTCTTTCTTTCTTTTTTCATTTTTATTTTCTTTTCATTTCTTTCTTTTTTTTCTTTCATTTTCATTTCTTTCTTCTTCTTCATTTCTTTCTTATTTCTTCATTTCTTCATTTCTTTCTTCTTTTTTTCTTTCTTCATTTCTTTCTTTCTTTTTTCCATTTTCTTTCTTTTTTTCTTTTCATTCTTTCTTTCTTTTCTTCTTTTTTCTTCTTTTCTTTCTTTCTTTCTTCTTCTTTTTTCCTTTTTTCTTTTCTTCATTTCTTTCTTTCTTTCTTTTTTCATTTCTTTCTTTCTTTCTTTCTTTCTTTCTTTCTTTCTTGTGTATTCTTTCTTTAATATCTTTTCTGATTTCTTTCTTATTCTTTCTTTCATTATATACCTCTCTAAATTTCTCTTTGTTTTTCGTTCTTTCTTTTTTCATTCTTTCTTTGTTTCTTCATTTATTTCTTTCTTTTTTTCTTCTTCATTCTTTCTTTTCTTTCTTTTTTTCATCTTTCTTTCTTTCTTTCTTCTTTCTTTCTTTCTTTTTTCGTTTTTCTTTTTTTCGTCTTTTTTTCTTTCTTTCTTTCTTTCTTTCTTCTTTCTTTCTTCTTTCTTCTTGTGTATTTTTTTAATATCTTTTCTGATTTCTTTCTTATTCTTTCTTCATTCTATACCTCTCTAAATTTCTCTTTATTTTTTCCGTTCTTCTTTTTCATTTTCTTCTGTTCTTCATTCTTTCTTTTTTTCTGTCTTCATTTCTTTTGTTCTTTCTTTTCATTTTCTTTCTTTTCTTTCTTCTTCCTTCTTTCTTTCTTTCTTTTTTCTCGTTCTTTTTTTCATTTCTTTTTTCGTTTCTTTTTTTCCTTTTTTTCTTTCTTTTCTTTCTTTCTTTTCTTTCTTTCTTTCTTCTGTGTATCTTTTTAATATCTTTCTGTTTCTTTCTTATTCTTCTTCATTCTATACCTCTCTTAATTTCTCTTTGTTTTTCGTTCTTTCTTTTTCATTTCTTTCTTTGTTTCTTCATTTTCTTTCTTTCTTTTTCTTCTTCATTTCTTTCTTTCTTTCTTTTTTCATTTCTTTCTTTCTTTTCTTTCTTCCTTTCTTCTTTCTTTTTTCGTTCTTTTTTTCTTTTTTTTTTTCTTTCTTTCTTTCTTTCTTTCTTTCTTTCTTGTGTATCTTTAATATCTTTCTGATTCTTTTCTTATTCTTCTTCATTCTATACCTTCTAAATTTCTCTTTGTTTTCGTTCTTTCTTTTTCATTTCTTTCTTTTTTCTTCATTTCTTTCTTTTTTTTTGTTTCTTTCATTTCTTTCGTTCTTTCTTTTTCGTTTCTTCTTTCTTTCTTCTTTCTTTCTTTTTTCGTTTCTTTTTTTCATTTCTTTCTTTCTTTCTTTCTTTCTTTCTTTCTTGTGTATTTTTTAATATCTTTCTGATTTCTTTCTTATTCTTTCTTCATTCTATACCTTTCTAAATTTCTCTTTGTTTTTCGTTCTTTCTTTTTCTATGTTTTCTATTTTTTTAAAATCTCTTTATTTCTTTCCTTTTTGTATTTCTTTTCTTCTTTTTTCTTTCTTTCTTTCTGAAAGCGAGTTTGCAAAGCGAATTAAATACAGAAAAATATAAATACGAGCGGACAAAGCATTAAAATCATTTCGTAAGATTTCTAAGAAAGGAAACGTTTGACCTAATTTAAGCTACGGGTTGCTGTTTATGAAATTTAACATACAAATACATTTCAAATTCTCCCCCCCCCTCTCTCTCTCTCTCTCTCTCTCCACTCGCAGAGTAACTAACTTATCTAACGAGGAGGTAATTGAGATATACAGAGGTGGGGAATGGTAGGCATAATATAAAGTAAGAGACGGGTCGGTTTTGGATCTAATTGCAAATTGAAATTAATTAGAACTAATTAAGATTGATTTTTGTTTTCAAACATCATCCTAAAAGTAAGGAATAATTTAGTATAACTTTCGTGTCATTAAACTAAACGGTAAAATAAGACTTTAGGAGGAAAATATTGATTCCCTCAGCTTTAGTAGCGCACAAACAACTGGCAAACCCTTGTGCATCCTAAATTAAATCCCCCTTGCTTTCCACTGCAAAATATGAACAACAAAAAGAAATATCCATACTGGCAGAACATCACCCAGAGTAATGAGGTCCAATGTTACAAATAATCTGAACCTTGCGTCGTGGAACATCCGGACAATGCATGATAGTCCCAAATCGAATAGATCAGAAAGAAGGAGCACCAAAGAGCTTTAAAAATATAACATCGACATTGCCGCTTTGAGCGAAGTCAGATTCGCTGAGAATGGAAGCATCAGAAAGGAGAGAGGCTACACCTTCTACTGGAGCGGGAAACGTTCAACAGACAGAAACGAATCTGGTGTAGTTTTTGTGGTCAGAAATGGTCTTCTGTCAAATATGTCGGTGGATCCTAAGCCAGTAAGTGATAGACTTATCACTCTCAGGCTTCTGATGGTCAAAGACAGATATTGTACTCTGATAGCTGCCCATGCCCCGGCTATGACCGACGGTGCTGCAAACATAAACATCTTTTATGACCAACTTGACCAGACACTTCGTGCTATTCCAAACTCTGACAAAGAAATGCATAATGGGCCGGGTTAGCTCAGTCGGTAGAGCGTTCGGCTAGACACCCCAAGGTTCCTAGTTCGATACCGGTCCTCGCCAACTCAGCGTATGAGTAGCACAGGGATCTGTGCGGTAAAGTAAGGAGGTGATAGTAGATGTGGCGCTCCACCTCAGATGCTAAAACAATCTCCTTGTCTAGCGCTATTGAAAAGGGGATAGACTCCCTCGCTGACTGGCTGATACCGACTTTAGGCCGCCCCGTCGACTTTACTTTTTTTTTACTTACTTATACCACATACTATTGTAATGGTTAACTAGCTAGTTTTCCAAATCAATTACTCAGTGGGTGCGCCATATTTATGGCCTAGTGTCAAACCGAATCTAAGCTTAGTAAAATAATATATATATATATATATAATATATATATATATATATATTATATATTGTGATCTCGTCGTAGTATAATGGTTAGCAAGCTAGCCACGCTGATCAGTTACTACTGATTTGTGAATTCGATTCTCACTGGGTGACTCGTACTAAGTAGGTAACTGTGACCAGGATACTCTACATACGAATTACATGTGCATCCGCGCATGTGCTCCTGTGTAATAAATTTTATGTAATAAATTTACATATAATATATATATATATATATACATATACATATACATATATATATATATATATACACATATATATATATATATATATATATACACACACACACACATATATATATATATATATATAATATATATAGGGAGAGAGAAAAAGAGAGAGAGTAAGATATGTGCGTGGTATAATTGACACTGTCGCAGGAAATGGACACCGCGAGTCGAGTTAAAATCCTGGACAAGGCTGTTTGCATTTCAGATAGCACTAATATCTTTGGGAAAGGTATGAATCCAGCTATTCTCCTCCCCTAGACATGAGTATATATTTGGACAAATTCCTATGTACTTAATATAGTTTAAAAACACCAGTCCCCGCATCAGCTGTCATTGGACGAGGGGATAAGATATCGGACTACCATGCGGTCAGTCTGAGTTCGACCCTAGCCAAGGATAGTTGTGTCTAGCCACACTGAAGAGGCGTGAAACACCGAAACTTGTGTCTGTGGATGACTTATTAAATATATATATATATATATATATATATATATATATATTTTGGTACAGGAGAACTTATATAATACTAAGAGTATTATATTACACATATATTATAAATTTACAATAAATTTTATGTAATAAAATTCGTAGTCCGGTCCAAGGGAAGTATTAATCCGACAAAATAGTTACCACGCGGCGCACTTTACAGGTGGCCTTATTTCAGACTTGACTTGGGAGACTTTAATGCTGAGGTAAATTGACCACAGAGATGCTGATCTTATCATCCGTTGCCAGATCAGCACATTCTCGGTGGAGGAGTGGGGCACACAAACAACTAACAAACCCTTGTGCATCCTACATTAAATTCCCCTGCTTTCCACTGCGAAATATGAACAACAAAAATAAATATCCATATTGACAGAACATCGCCCAGAGAAATAAGGTCCAATGTTACAAAAGATCTGAACCTTGCGTCGTGGAACATCCGGACAATGCAAGATAGTCCCAAATCAAATAAACCAGAAAGAAGGAGCACCATAATAGCCAAAGAGCCTTAAAAATACTAGCAAATATATGCACCCTCCGCCGGGCACAAGTATTTAAGTTTTAATATAATAAAATATCATATTAAATTAGAAAGGCTAATGAAACAAAATAAGAATGCAGATACAAAAATTTGAAACAGAAGTGGGTATGATTGAAAAATAAAACAACTTTGAAACTAACTCTTCCATTATTTTCCATCACTCCTGTCCTTTCATTGGTAAATTTTCCTAATTTAACTATTTAGTTAAAATAGAAAGTAAAGAATAAAATTACAGTTATTTCTTCTTGTAAATAAATTTCTTTTAATATTTATCTCCGAGATTTTTGCTCATATTCAATAAGATAAAATCAAACAATTAGAAATCAATAATACTAAGCATATATTTATTAAAATCATTTTTTAAGAGATCAATATGCAAATTAGCCTTCCCATTCACATTGTAAACCTCTATTTTGTTGTATATATAAATACAATTGCATGTTATTAGTATGTAGATATGGTCAACAGTCTTAATGATGTGAAACAGTTTTATTAATAATTGAGGTTTAAATAAAAATAAAATCATGGAGAATGTGATGTGAATAACAAAGGGAATTGTGGCTTGTAAAGTAATATAGTTTCGGTTACAGACAGACAAACACACAATCTCCATTATAATAAGATTATAACATCGACATTGCCTCTCTGAGCGAAGTCAGATTCGCCGAGAATGGAAGTGTTAGAATATTTTGTGATATAAGATGGGCTCAAATTCCCACCCTGGATTTATAGACTAGCCGTAGTCACGTGGTTTATTCCTTCGCCAATCACTAGACTGCGTGGCTGATACACTACTTAAACAATGATACTGGCCATAGTTCTACTAGCACTCATTGAGGAGGGACTGACAATACTCAGGACTCTTTACCAGAAGAACTAAAGGATTCTTTATCAGAGGATTACCAAAGATCCAATTCCACTGGACAAGCTCTCTTGCTTGAAGACTACAAGATGGCCCATAAGATTGTAACAGGAAGCATCAGAGAAGAGTTGGGCTACATTCTAAAGATGACTACCCTCCATAATATGAAAATTAAAGCATACCCACATAGATCCCTCAACACATCTCGAGGAGTGGTGAGAAGTTCACAACTATCTTCCTGCTCCATCGAAGAAATTAAACTGAACTTAAAAAAAAAACAAGTTCTGGGAAGTAAAAAGGATAATAATAATACATACTTGATTCTCATTTGTCCTGATTTCTTATATTGGTTGCTTTGTTCTTTTTTTAATATATTCTTCAAGTCCCTGAATTGTTGAATCTACACAATACTCAATACTAGCAATTCCTCGTCCTTCTTTTTTTAACTCATAGAATCAATGTTGTCCCTCAGATGTAAGGTTTTGTGTTTAGTAATCAATTTTCTTATTTTATGGTTCATCTATCTGAGTTCTTGCCTTGTCCATTTTAGGAAGGGTCCAGAGTATCTTACTAGGGAAGCCGTCCAGTAATATTTATTCCTTTATTTATATTTTTGCTGCAGAGAAATTTTCTTGTTCTTCTGAGATATTCCTTCAACTGAATTGTGGCCCACAAATAAACAATTATTGCTAACCCCTTTTCTAAACATTAGCACCTTGTAGACATTATAACCTTTCATACAAATATAGACAGAACACTAGTATAGTTATTACTATATTATGAAGACTAGCAAATATATGCACCCTCCTGGTGCAAGTATTTAAGTTTTAATGTAATGAAATATCGTATTAAATTAGAAAGTCTAATAAGAATGCAGATAAAAAGATTTGAAACAGAGTGGGGTTATAATAGAAAAATAGAAATGAAACTTACTCTTCATCACTGCCGTCTTTCATTGCTGAATTTTACTTTATTTAACTATTTAGTTAAATTAGGAATTTAAAAGAATTAAAATTACACTTATTTTTTCTTGTTAATAGGATTTCATTTAAGATCTCATTGGAGAGATTTTTGCTTTATATTCATTAAAAAATAAAACCAAACAGTTAGAAATCAATAATACTAAGCACATATTTAATAAAATCACATTTTTAATTATCAATATCAAATTAGCCTTCCCGTTCACACTGGCAAACCGCTATTTTTTGTATATATAATACAATAGCATGTTATAGTATGTAGATATGGACAACACTAATAAAAAAAGGTGAAGCAATTTTATAATAATTTGAAGGTTTAAATATAAATAAAATTTCATGAAGAATTGGTGATGAAAATAATTATGTTAATTGTGATCGATTTAGTAATATAGTTTCGGTTACAGACAGAAAAACCACAACCAATCTCCATTATAAGAGATATTGAAAATTATATTCAGCATATTTTTCTCAACAAAGGTTTTTGTTTTCTTTAGCCCATTTAAAATCTTTTTTAAAAGTTTGTATAGATTTCTGGATTCTATAAATGCCCTAGAAAGATATAGAGTTTCTAAACATTTTATTGTAGGGGGGGTTTTGGTAATAAATGTCTAATAATTTCTTCTACTGTATAATACTCCAAGGTTAGCTCAGTTCAGTAGTTTCGATTATGCTAGACAACAGTTTCTTTTCCGCTACTTTAACATTACTACTCGCCTTATTTTCAGAAAGTTGTTTCAACCAAATTTGCTGATTTTCTTTGCTCGAAAAAAGCGTATGGGGCTACACCTCTCTACTGAAAAGCTGAAGCGTTCAACAAGACAGAAACGAATCTAGTGTAGTTTTCGCTAGAAATGATTTCTGTCAAAATATTGTTTCTGAGAATCGTAAGGCCAGCTATATTAATTAATAGATATCTATCATATTACATGTATAAAGGGCTGTTTTGTGTATGTGTATGACCGGAGGAAACTTCGAAAATAAAACCAGATTAATGACAAAAGTTAAATATAAATACACATTAATTCACCAGGTCTGGTTTTTGAGCAAAAGTAATGACGATTTGATTTTATATTTGTGAAGATTAATTAAAAAATAAAATCTAAATGATAACAGCATAGAATTTCTGTTGCATTTAAGATTTTAAATAGTAGACAATAATTTTTCTTTCGGAGTGCTGAATCAACGCAAGGTTTTTTTTTTACATAGGAATTTTAATGGGCATCCTGCGAGGATCCAACTCGTGATTCAGTAATAATAGATGTTGCGAGAGTAACTTTTTTGCTACTCCCACCCCCTCTACCCAGGTGACGCTGGGTAGCCGCTTCTAGTGAATAAATAAGCCAATTAAATTAAGATGGAAAGGAAGGATGTTTAATAAAATATAAAATAGGAAAAAGCATCCGAAAAAAAGGAGTTTTAAATATTAGACCCCCCCCCCCCCCTGAAAAGAAAACAGAAAGAGAAAATGAAAGAAAAAAAAGCTGCTATAAAAAAGAAAGAAAAAGAAAAGATAGAAGAAAGAAGGAATGAACCAAAAACCATAAATCTACATTTCTCATTTGGGTTTTTTATCGAATTCATTTTATTGAAGTTAAAAAGTCGCTAGGCGCCCGCCAAGATCAAAACAGGAAATGATTAAATGGGTTAATATTTCCGGATCTCGGAGAAGCAGGGTAATTTTGTGTCATTTCTCTTCTTCTTCTTCTTCTTCTTCTTCTTCTTCTTCTTCTTCTTCTTCTTCTTCTTCTTTCAGTCATTTACCTTCTTCTTAATCGCCTCATGTTGTTGTTGTTGTTGTTGTTCTTCTTCTTCTTCTTCTTCTTGGCACTATGTTATTTTTTCTTTTTTTCTTCTCATGTCTTTCTTTCTTTTGCATTCTTCTTCTTCTTCCCCTGTCTTCTTCTTCTTTCAATCATTTACCTTCTTCTTCATTGTCCCATCTAAATGCTTCAATGGTGCTATGAGACTTTTTCTTTTTCTTCATATATCTTTCTTTCTTTCTTTCTTTCTTCTTCTTCTTCTTCTTCTTCTTCTTCTTCTTCTTCTTCTTCTTCTTCTTCTTCTTCTTCTTCTTCTTCTTCTTCTTCTTTCTTCTTTCCATCATTTTACTTCTTCTTCATCGGTCCTATCAATGCTTCATGGTGCCTATGAGACTTTCTTTTTCTTCATATGTCTTTTCTTTCTTTCTTCTTTCTTTCTTTCTTCTTCTTCTTCTTCTTCTTCTTCTTCTTCTTCCTTCTTCTTCTTCTTCTCTCTTCTTTCCATCTTTTACCTTCTTCTTCATCGTCCTATCAATTGCTTCAATGGTGCTATGAACTTCTTCTTTTTCTTTCTTTACTTTCTTTCTTTTCTTTCTTTCTTCTTTCTTCTTCTTTCTTCTCTCTCTTTCTTCTTCTTTTCCTTCTTCTTCTTCTTCTTCTGTTGATTTTTTTCTCTCCAGGAAATCTTTATTCAATTTAATTTTAGTCAGAGTCCTGAAATTAAAATGAACTCATTCCGCAAATGGAAGATCCTTTATGAATAAAACTTTGATGGTTGAAAAATAAACGGATTTAAAATCTGAAGAGGAAATTAAAACAAAATTGGACAAAAAAAATATAATATTCATCATTTGAATGACATAAAAACTATAACATATGACAAAAATAAAATAAAATAAAAAAGAAAAAATAGTTAGGTGAGAGTCAATGGGATAGTACGCAGAGGACATTTTCAAACGGGAAACGGACCTAGCCAACTCGCACATAGAGTAGCACGTTTGGATCTGTGCATTAAAAGTGAAGAACTGATGGTATATATAGCACCCTGTTCAGACGTCAGCGCTAGTATATAGACTCTCTCGGGGTAAAAAATAGAATAATTAATAATTTTAAATAGATAAAGCTAATGACATATCACAAAAAAAAATAAACAGAATTAAAAAGAAAATGATTGATAGATTAGGTGAAGAGTCAATGGTGTGGATGGCTACTGCATGATGAATCTAGAGTGTAAACTGAACCTAGCCAACTCAGGAATAGTTAGCACCGGTTGGATCTTGTATTAAAATTGAAGAGCTAGATGTATGATGCACCCCTGTTCAGACGTCAGATATATAAATCAATTATTATCCCGTAGTCTAGCGTTAGTGAAAAGAGTTAGACTCCCTCGGCGGAAAAATAAATATTCATAATTGAATAAAACTAAACTTACTGCTATCATGACACAAAAAAAAATAAAAAAGAGAAAATAAGAGAAAAAATAATAATAGATCAGTGTGCAGAATTAATGTGGGATGGTTACGCAGTAGAAGGCTCTCCAGGCGGACGCGGGGAGCCGCTTCTAGTGGTAATAATTCAGAATGAAAAAAAAAAAAACCGTTAGATACGACACTTGTCTTCTTTAACTTTCTGTGTGATTGGTATTTTTTGGTGAAATGTACCAAACGGAATGTCTAGCTCGCTTTGGGGAAACGACTTTCGTGCACGTGAATTTCGATATCATCATTGCTTCTGCTGACAAGGCGATGATATATTGCTAGTATTAAGCAGTGACATATGCGGCATAATTTTATTTAATAAGCGTTGGCGCCGACGCTGATAGATAAGGACGTAAGCGACAGCAATATGCATGTGATAGACATTAATCCGACTACTGTTGCATTTAATACATTATGTTTGTATGCAAGCGTTTATGATAATCTAGCAGGTGCGCTTAGTGTAACGGTTATAATCGTACCGACTGGAAAGTTTAAATAAGGTAATGAAAGTGCTTTACAGGAGTTTAGAAAATATGATATACACTTTATGATAGGTATTAATAAGAATTAGCAGAAATAAGAAATAAGAATCCGGCGGATAAGCAACACCGGATAATAAGCATAGATGTCTTAGTCGATGTATGCTTCGGTGGTTAAATCGAACTTAGCGGACATAAATTCCACCCTCGTATATCCCCCCGCTGAAAGAAAATATATAAAAAAATCAGGGAATTAACCGAATTTAATGAAATTTTCAGTGTTGATATATTAATGAATAAATTATATAATGCACTAGTTATTTTATTTAAAAACTTTTACGTTTTTCAGGTCAGTTAAATTTGAACCACATATCTTTAGGAATCTTGTTGTATACCCTTCTTTCCTTACTTCTATTATTCTTCTGCTCATCTGTATCTTACGTTCATCTTCTAGCGTCTGGACTTCGTCGGCGTCCAAACATCTTCCTCTAGATCATCTTCCAAGACACATCAACACAAAACCATATTTATTTATGTAAGCTTTTATTTACTTAACTAAAACATTTCATTAACTAACATAACGCGCATGATGCAGGAGCTCAAGCTAAGCAGAAAGTACGCGTGAGCCTGACCGTCCAAGCTGAAACTGAGAAGCCAACCAGGCTCCCATGTGACTTCACGGGCTTTCTGTAATATCCATGGAAAGGTCCGCCCTATAGAAACAACCCCTTAGATAGACATGGACAAGAATCTATGCATAGATTATGTAACAATCTGTGTTACGCCTCAAAGATACATTTATATCTTATATTCATTTGTTCATTATTGTGATGAAACATGAGTGTTCCATTATCACAAAAACAAAATTTAATCGCGCGTGTTAACGTAAACTTATTTTTTTTGTACACGACACCAACATTCAAATTAAATAACCAAAAAGATCTCAGCTAAACAAACAAAACAAACGATGCTAAAAATACATCTGGACAAGAAACTCAATAAAAGTAACAGTCACACTTTAATCAATCTAAACTAATTATTAATACTATTCCCAGTTTTCCTTCCGACCCAGTATAATAAAAAAAATACACGTGACAGCAAGTCTTCCAAGTACAGTCAATTTTTACTTTCCGTCTTACGAAAAACAAAAAATACAAACATAACAAAACATAAAAACCAAGTAATCATTTCTTCACTTTATAATATCCCAACAAATAACCACTAAAACCATTTAAATGAAAACAAGCCAAAGACACCTTGAAAGACTTTCATCTATAACTCACGTACTTTCAATACCACAATATAATGAACTCTAACATCTTCTTCAAAATTACGACACGGTATATTGAACAGCTGAAATATATACTATACTATTAGATACCCACTTACATTTTTATAAAAAATTTGAAACAACAAACCAGTAATAAATTATAATGCTTCTGATAAAAAAAAAAAAGTTATTTTATTTTAAAACAGAACAGCATTTTTCAAAATTTCAGTCGGTTGAATTCAGCGTTCATTTTTGTAAACATTATATATATATATGCACATTCCATTATATTAAAAAATTAAAAAGATAAAAACTTCTAAGCGCATATTAGCAAAACTTATATTTCTTGTAGTAAACCAATAATAATTAAATATAATTAATTATTTCTCTGAATGTTAGATGAGGCTAGAATCACAGACTACTCACTTCATTATCGTACAACATTTTGGCCGAGTGCCTCTGGACCACTTCAGGTATTCTTCTCGACAACTCCTCCGGAATCAGAGAACTTACGGCCGAACGCTTGTACAGAAACAATGAAGATGAGGACAATAGTCCGAATAACGCAGGATAATATTAATTAATTAATTAATTATTAATTAATGAATGAAGTCCATTGAAATGAATAATGATAACGCTGGAATAGTATATAAGATATATATATATATATATATGTAGGAAAAATGAGTAAAGAAAATAAATGTAAAATGATTTAATCGATATCACAACAACACAACATGTGTTTCGTCAGTTTATGTGTGTGAAAATATTTCGCACACAAGAAAACACCAGTCACACACATAACTGGACCGAAACACATGTTAAGTGATATCGAATAATGTGATATCGGGATTTAAATTACCTTTATCCATTTACATTTTCCTTTTCTTTACCCATTTTTCCTCATATTGTCGTGATTTCCAATTCCTTTTCCATTCAGTTATATTATAAAAAAAGATATAAATATATATATATTTATAATAATATTATAATATATTCATATGATAAAATAAAAGAATAAAAACGTTCTTCGGCATTATATTAGCAAAAACCTTATATTTAACTTGGCACTAACAATAATAACTTATAAAATAATTTCTTATAAATTGTAAACATAGATGGAAAAGATTCCATAATGTTTACATTTGATCCTTTGGAAAAAATCATCTCCGTTCATCTAAATACATCCCGGCATCCTAACCAATCTGTCATTAACGGTCAATAATCACAAAATACACGCATAACAATCAGCGCAAATTAATCAATACTTAATTAATTCAGTGGAATTTACCCTGAAGATCATATGATGAAAACCGAGCTAGGTTATTCCTGTGATATACCATTATTGATATATTATATATTCATATAAGATATATATATATATATTCAAAGCCGTAAGAGATAGAAACCAAAGTTTCATATTTAACCACACAAGGCCACAGTATTCGCTTTTTACTTTCCCGTTCTTGGGGGGATTCAATAGGCATTAGAGTCTATTTTCATTTCAATGGGGGAGAAGATCTCCCGGTTGTAAGATTCGTGAGGTCGAATGAGGAGCGAGTATTTAATGTTGCTTCTCACCATTTATAACACGCCACTATAAGTGCTTCCATCATATATATATATATTTACCAAACCGCATGAGCGGGATGTGACATAAGGTCAATTTTTTAAGCGGAGTTAAACAGGTTTGAATTCAGAGTTTTCCTTCTCCTTCTCCTCATCTTTATTGTTATCTATACAACGTTTCAGCCAATTTGTTCTCCGGTCTTCTTCGGGTGCTTCTTCTCTGATTTTTTGAGAAAGAGGCTTGATATTTTGGATTATTTAGATTATTCGGAGTATGGTCCTTATTTTTATTATCTACACAACGTTTCGGTCGATTTGTCCTCCGGCCTTCTTCAGGTGTTTCTTCTCTGAATGTTTTAACCATGGTTAAAGAGACCAGTCAGCCCTGCTCTTTGCACATAGCTGGAGGGAGAATTGGATTCATACCTTTCCCAAGGGTATTTGCGATATGTGAATGCAAACAGCTTCGTTCAGGAATTGACCTCCGGTCGACAGTCCATTTCCTACGATTCTAACCATTAGACCACGCGCCTCCATATTTGTGTGTACATATGTAAAAATGTTGTGTGTATGTAAGAAGATTCAATTGATATGTATATATGTGTGTGTCCTGGTAAATGGTATATACAGGTACATATATAGATATATGCGGAGTCAGATATAAGAATATAAACAAACACACTCACACCCACACACACACACACACACACACACACACACACACACATATATATATATATGATTTTTCTCGATTTGTTTAGCCTTAAATTTAATAGGTAATCCCGCCTAATTAATTAATTATTAATTAATTAACTTTCATAAAATTAGGTTCGACTTCAATTAAGCACATATTCTCCCATATATATATATATATATATATATATATATATTGGTTTTTTGGTTAGTTTTGAAGGCTGTCACAATGCGAGTGTAAAGAAAAAAGAAGGTAACTATGATGTTTTTTGTTAATCTGTCATTTTATTCCTTAATATACTTCGGGAATAAAAATTCCCATCATCAGAAGAATACTGGAACTGAAGTTGTTCTTAGCGGCTGCTAGATTCGTTCTGTCTTGGGTCTTCCAAATTCTGTGTATGTATGTGTTATGGTTGGGGTGCTTGCTTATGTGTGTGTTTGTGTGTGTAAGTGTGTGTGTGTGCGTGCTTGTGTGTGTAAATGTAAGCGTATGTGTGTGTGCGTGGTGCTTATGTCTGTGTGTCTGATCATTTCTTTTATTTTATTTTAATTATTATCCAGATTTGATTCGCCTCTAAGCAAGGTTTATTATTTATTTTTGTTTTTTGTTTGTTTGTTTATTAACAGGATCATCTGATCTCTTTTTATTGATATGTGTCTATGAGACTAACATTCCAGATATTGCTTGATTGTTTATGGATGCGGGTGTGTAAAATTTACTGAGTCTATCAGAAACCCTTTATATATATATATATATATATAAATATATATATATATATATATAGTATACTACTTTTCGAAGACAACCTGAATATGAAGTAATATATAAAAGGTTGGCTAAAATAACAGGTTTCTTGTTGAGGATTCTGAACTCTTTTCAAAACTTTTTTTTTCTGATTTTATTTTATTTCACTTCTATCAACTCGAATTTTTATATTTGTCCGTATTATTTTATAAATACGTATTAAATGTAATTAAATAAATATTATTTCATTATAATTAAATAGGATTCTAGTTATGATGTTAATACTTCGAATTGTATGCACGCGTGCATATATATATATGTATATATATATATACATATATAAAACATCCAACCGAAACACACACAAATACGCACATACATACACTCACACACACACACACGCTCACACACATTCTCACACATACACACATATATATAAATATTATATATATTTAAATGAATTAATCTCTTTCAATATATATATATACATTATATATATATATATATATATATATATATATTATATATGTATATATATATAAAACACAAACCAAAAACATACACAAATACATTTACATACATACGCAAAAACATACACATATACGGGCATACACACATGCACACATACATATATATACATTTATAATATATATGAATATTATAAAATGTATATATATATATATATTATATATGTGTGTGTGTGTGTGTGTGTTGTTTGTGTGCATGTGTGTATGTGTTTGTATTTGTCTGCGTGTGCATGTGAATGTATTTGTTTATGTTTTCGTTTGTGGTTATATATTATATATATGATATATATATATATATATATTTTGAAAGAGGATTAATCTTATTTAGATTTATATTACGTATATTTATATATGTGTGTGTGTATGGTCCGTATTTGTGTATATTTATCTCTCTCCCCCTCTCTCTCTCTCTCTCTATACTATATTATATATATATATATAATATATATACTGTAATATATATTGAAAGGCATTAATCTATTATATTTATATATATATATATTACTATATATATATATATATATATATATGTGGGGGTGTATGTGTGCGTATTTGTGTGTGGTTCTCTCTCTATATATATCTGTATCTCTATCTATGTATGTATCTATGTATGTATGTATCTATATCTCTATATCTCTATATCTCTCTATCTCTCTCTCACTCTCTCTCTCTCTCTCTCTCTCTTCTATATATATTAAATATATAATATATTATATATATACTGTATATATATTGAAAGGGATTAATCTATTTAGATTTATATATTATATATATATGTGTGTGTGTGTGTGTGTGTTGTGTGTTGCGTGTGTGTTATGTGTGCGTATTTGTGTGTGGTTTCTATATATATATCTGTATATCTATCTATCTATGTATCTATGTTATGAGTATGCATCTCCTCTCACTCTCTCTCTCTCACCTCTCTCTCTCTCTCTCTCTCTCTCTCTCCTCTCTCTTCTCTGTATATATATATATATATATATATAAATATAAACGTGCGTATATCTATATTGGCGTGTGTTTGCACGCACCAGTTTGCGTGTCATTCATCCTTTTAGTCTGTGTCTCTTTTTCAACCGTCTTTTATTCACTAGAGTATTATATTCAGCGTATTATATGAAAATAAAGAAAATATGACAATTTCACTGATGAACAGCCTGAAAACACCTGGTTTCGCCACGAATAGACTTTTTTTGTAATGAATAGGCACGATATTTATTTTCTCGACTCAACCTGACTAATATTATGGGATATGAAATGAAATCTTTAGATATCACCCGATTCGTTTATTTATCACGAAATATTAAATAAAAAAAGAACAAAAACAAAAAAACAAAAAAAACGAAAAGAATGAAAAAGAAACTGAATTTGTTTGAAAGAAAGAAAGAAAGAAAAGAAAGAAAAAAAAAGGAAAGAAAAAGAATTATCCCCCATTTGCAATGCTATGTCACGTGATGAAATAGACATAAGTAGCAAGACGGTATCGCGTAGACAAGCCAATGAATTAGACGCAGAAAGTAGGAATGAGTGTAAGAAAATTACTTTTTACATATCGAACTATTTCGCTATAGCTCTTAACCCCTTCCCTGATTATCCCGAGTATTCCCGGGATAGGCATTTTGAATATTTTTTTTTTACAATACAACGTATTTGCGTTTTATCACTGAAACTAAATTTACTTGCCCGAGACGATAATTTCCCGTTTTCTATGAGTCTCAAGTACTTTGTGGGTTTTATTTTTAGCAAGTGTGGTGCGTTTTAGTTACTACTTTCACAATATAAGATAATAATTTTTGTGTGGTTTATTAAAAATTCCAAATTGAAACGAATACTGAGAAAAAAAAACTTTTTTCCTAATGAATGTAAATGATTTCATTTGTAAATTAAAATTTCACTTTACAAAATTAATTCTGTGAGAAATGTAAATGAAACAGTTTTTGGCATAATTACAAAAAAAACCCCAAATAAACTTTTCTTTCATCTTTTCCTTCAATTCTGAATATATACATATATATCGGCTAGAAACCACATGGTTCCTAGTTCGATACCGGTCCCCGCCAACTCAGCGTATGAGGAGCACAGGGATCTGTGCGGTAAAGGAGCAGGTGGAAGGTGTGGCGCACCACCTCAGATGCTAAAAACAATCTCCTTGGTCTAGCGCTATTGAAAAGGGGATAGACTCCCTCGCTGACTGGCTGATACCGACTTTAGGCCGCCCCGACGACTTTACTTTACTTTATATATATATATATATATATATAAAAAACACAATACATTTAGATTTTTATTTTATTTTTTCCTTCAATTCCATATATTATACCCAAACCATTCGAGTAAGTCGGACAAGACACGCGGGACACTGCTGGAGAAGCAGGGACGAACTCATAAGCGACGTCCTCCTGTGGAAGGCAGCACATGGGCACGTCAGTGTGGGCCGACCAACAAAGACGTACATTGACCAGCTTGGTGTGGATACAGGATGCTTCACAGAGGACCTCCCGATAATGGTCAGCGATAGAGACGGATGGAGAGAGATTGTCATGGATATCCGTGCTATACAGCGCAACATGATGATGATATATATATATATATATATATATATATATATATGTGTGTGTGTGTGTGCGTGCTTTTAATTTTAGTCAGACCTAATTTTTTTGAAAGTTAATTCATTTATGGTTAATTAAGCGGGATTTAACTACTTAAATGTAAGGCTAAACAAATCGAGAAAAATCAATCTCTGAATATATATTTCGACCTGATTTCGATTGATTTTTCTCGATTTGTTTAGCCTTGTGTGTGTGTGTGTGTGTGTGTGTTTGTGTGATGGCTATATTGAGAATACTCGGGATAATAATAACAGGATGAATTTCCAGCTCATATAACAAAAATATTCATAAATTTGTAGCAAATATTCTCAAATTCACTTAATCAAATATAAAAGGATAATTAAGCAAATACAAAAACCTACCTTGGGTAATTCCGAATAGTGAAAATGAAGAGGTTAAGTAAACGTATCAGATATTGTAATAATTAAATTATCATACTGTAGCATTAGGGTAGGTCAATTTTTCACTTTTTAAATATCAAATAGTCCATCTATGCGAAAGTTGTGTGTTAATGTACTGAATAAAGATACCAAAAATAGATCTTTTACTTGCACCATTGTTTGAGGAAATAGCATCCAAGATCGTCTACTAAAATGTACTAAAAATCCCCATTTTCGCAAAATTTAGCCTTTAGAAAAACAAGGGTTTTTAGTGGATTTTAATAGACAATCTTTGATGCTATTTCCTCAAACAATGGTGCAAGTAAAAGATCTAATTTTTGGTATCAGTATTCAGTATGCTATATGGTTTGTATAGGGTTGTTTGATATATTCGTTGTAAGGTCACCAGTTTAATGTTAAAGTTCCATGAAATATTCAAACATAAAAGTCACCATAAAACATTCAATTATTGTAGGCACATGACATAAGTAACAAGACTCAGTTTTAAAACAAACAAATTGTATTGAGAAAAGGTTTACAAAAAGGTAATGCAGAATACCGAGCAAAGTTCTTTCATCAGTCTTTTGTACAAAATGTAATTTTTTGTAAAGTTCTTATAACATGTAAGAAAAATATGTTATAAGTTGTGAAGTGAGAAAGAAAGAGTAAGAATTCAAAGTCACAAAACAGTCAGGCGCAAGTAAATTGCTGATCTCTTAAATGGCTGATTAGAGAGAGATAGAAAGATATAAATGCTCATACCTTCTTATAAGAGAATGTGATTTTATCTTACGTTAGAGTGACGTGGATTTAGTTAGACGAATAATTTCTTTCTGGTTGGGATCCGAAAAGTTGGTTATTTATACTCTTTGGATAGGCTCCGAAAGTAGGGTCTTTTTGATAAATTTCGTTTTGGGTGCGAACGTCTCTGATTGGTTGAAAATGTACAAATATTTATTTCAATTTTCTTCTTAACCAGGCTGCGCAATCCCTTGCGCAAACCATCAATTTTTGTCACTTGACTTTTGTTCGCTGTAGTAAGAACTTCCGGTTACACTACAATACTAAGACACAACTTTCGCATAGATGGACAATTTGATATTTAAAAAAAGTGAAAAATCGACCTACTCTATTGTATCATATAATAATATACATCCTGGAAAATGGCATCGGTAAAACTGTCGGAGGCGAGAAGTCGATGCGGCGTTGTGGCTAACGAGTTGGACTGCGACACTGGTTTAAGAAAATTCGAATTTCACTCTTTGCCTACCAAATTTCACTTACGTCTGTAGCAAATTTCCCTCTTGCAAAAGGATAAAGTACCAATCTCAGGGTTGGTTCACAGACAAAAATAATTTTAATACCCATCAAAAATAAATAGAACAAAACGTCTTCGGCATAGAATAACCCAACAAGGGTTGACATGCCGTAAAAACCCAAAAAAGAAAGAAAGAAAGAAAGAAAGAGTATGTTTTTAATCACCAATAACATATTGTAATATGTTAACTAACAAATTTACAGGAAGTTAAATAACCAATTAAATGATATACTTTGAGCTATCCTTTGTCGAGAGCCTGTAGTATTGCTGTGGTGGAGCAGTGATCCACAGACGTGGGTGTTACTCGGAGTTCTATGTATCACACATGATTTAAGATGAAAGCTTTTAATATTAAACCGTCAATTATCCGTCTGGAACAAGCATGTCTTAGTAAAAGCAATTTCTTTCGTAAGATATTTCTCCTAATAGATTAGTGATCAAGTGACACTCATGGGGGTCATATTTTCCCAGGCTTTTATCATATTACACTTTAGTCTTTTTGTCTTACCCACAGCCGAACGTGTCTGGTGGTCAGGTTCGTTTGTATCCGGGTTGGTCTTCCTTTTAACGACTGGATGCAGACACTGACCCCTGGGACTTGCAGTTGGGGTGGGGGGAACAAATACATGTCGTGAGAATTAAATGGATATCTCGTCAGTGTGGGAAGAATGAATAAAGGAGAATGAATGCGATGAAAGTGTAGAGTAAAATGAATTGAATTAAAAGAAAGAACAAAGAGACAGAAAGAAAGAAAGAAAGAAAGAAAGAAAAAAAGAAAGGGAAAGAAAAAAGAAAGGGAAAGAAAGAAAGAACGAAAAAGAGAACGAAAGAAAAAAAGAAAGAAAAAGAAACAAAGAAACATTCAAAGAAAATGAAAGAAATAAAGAAAGAAAAAACGAAAGAAAGAAAGAAAGAACGACAGAAAGAAAGAAAAAAGAAAGAAAGAAAGAACGAATGAAAGAATGAAAAATGAAAAAAAAAAAGAAAGGACGAAAGAAAGAAAGCAGTAACGAAATAAATAAGAGAAAGAAACAAAGAAAAAAAGAACGAAAGAAAAAATGAAAAAGAAAGAACTAAAGATGAAAGAACGAAAGAAAGAAAGAATGAATTAATTAAAAGAGAAAGAACGAAAGAATAAAAGAACGAATGAAAGAACGAAAGATAGAAAAGAGAAAAACGAAAGAAAAAGAACGAAGAAAGAAAGAACAAAGGAAAGAACAAATAAAAGCAAAACGAATAAACGAAAAAAAGCGAAAGAAAGAAAGAAAGAAAGAAAGAAAGAAAAATCAAACAAAGCAACAAAAAAGATAAAAGCTAAGAGAAGATAATATTTTATCAGAGAAAAGAAAGGCAGAACGAAACAATGAAAGAAGAAAAAGATGAATGAAAAGAAATGAATTAGCAAATGAAGGAGGAAGAGAGGAAGTGGATTATGAAAGAAAAGAAAAGAATGAAAATTTGAATAAAATAATGGAAGAAAAATAAAGAACTGAGGCAGTGATTGCAACGAAGAGAAGAAGAAGAAGAAGAAGAAGAAGAAGAAGAAGAAGAAGAAGAAGAAGAAGAAGAAGAAGAAGAAGAAGAAATGAAACAGAATGAATATAGAAGAAGAAGAAGAAGAAGAAGAAGAAGAAGAAGAAGAGAAGAAGAAGAAGAAGAAGAAGTGGGAGAAAAAATTAATCAGAAGGAGATATAGAAGAAGATGAAGAAGAAGAAGAAGAAATGAGACAGAAGGAGATATAGAAGAAGAAGAAGAAGAAGAAGAAGAAGAAGAAGAAGAAGAAGAAGAAGAAGAAGAAGAAGAAGAAGAAGAAGAAGAAGAGGAATGAATCAGAAGGAGATATAGAACAAGAAGATAAAGGAGAAGAAGAAGAAGTGAGGAAGAAGAAGAAGAAGAAGAAGAAGAAGAAGAAGAAGAAGAAGAAGAAAAGAAGAAAGAAGAAGAAGGAAGAAAGAAGAAGAAAGAAGAAAGAAGAAGAAGAAGAAGAAGAAGAAGAAGAAGAAAAAGAAGAAGAAGAAAAGAAGAAGAGAAGAAGAAGAAGAAGTGAAGAAAGAAGAAAGAAGAAGAAGAAAGAAGTGGAAGAAGAAATGAACACAAGAAGAAGAAGAAGAAGAAGAAGAAGAAGAAGAAGAAATGAAACAGAAGAGAAGAATAAAACAGAAGAAGAAGAAGAAGAAGAAGAAGAAAGAAGAAGAAGAAGAAGAAGAAGAAGAAGAAGAAATGAAACAGAAGAAGAAGAAGAAGAAAGAAGAAGAAGAAGAAGAAGAAGAAGAAGAGAAGAAGAAGAAGAAATAAAGAAGAAGAAGAAGAAGAAGAAGAAGAAGAAGAAGAAGAAGAAATGAAACAGAAGGAGATATGGAGAGAAGAAGAAGAAGAAGAAGAAGAAGAAGAAGAAGAAGAAGAAGAAGAAGAAGAAAAAATATGTTGATATTTTCTTTAAAAATGCATTAAAATGAGTTTTTACTATGAAAATACATTGGAAATGATTTTACTAAAAATACATTGGTCATGTTGTTATAAAAGTACATTGCCAATTTTTTACTATATAAAAAAGCATTTCCAATGATTTTCCAATAGAAATGCAATTAATATTGAGTTTTACAATTTAGAAAATACATTGAACGTGATTTTACTATGAAAATGCATTGCAAAAGATTTTAAGTATACAATAACCCCGGGCAGATTGACACACCGTTAAAATCAATCAATCAACCAGGAGACCAACTTTCTAGTGGGGATCGTTAAACCTATCATTGTGTCACATCCTCCTACCACTTTGGGTGGGTGGGTGGTACTGGTGTGTTGTAGTGTTGGAGGTGTAGTTGCTGGTGGCATTTCGGATGGTGCTTGGTATTTAAATCCTAGCAAATAAATTCAAATGCTACTGCATATTAAACTCGTTTTGATAAATATTATTTTCACTAATGCTAGAAATTCTAATATCGTGTCCTAATTGGCTAACGACATTCTAAAAAAAAAGCAGTAAAACAAATAAAAATAGCAATAAGATGAGGACAATAGTCCGAATAAAATACATTGGAAATGATTTTTACTATAAAAATGCAATGGAAATGATTTTTACTATAAAATGCATTGGAGATGATTTTTACAATAAAAATGCATCAGAAATGATTTTTACTCTAAAAATACATTTGAAATGATTTTTACAATAAAATTGCATCGGAAATGATTTTTACTATATAAATGCATTGGAAATTATTTTTACAATAAAAATGCATTAGAAATGATTTTTACTATAAAAATGCATTAGAAATGATTTTTACTATAAAAATGCATTAGAAATGATTTTTACAATAAAAATGCATTAGAAATGATTTTTACTCTAAAAATGCATTGGAAATGATTTTTAAATATTTATTTTCACTAATGTTAGAAATTCTAATATCGTGTCCTAAATTGGCTGACGACGTTCTAACCCCCCCCCCAAAAAAAAAAACCAGTAAAAACAAATAAAAATAACAATAAAGATGAGAACAATAGTCCGAATAATCCAGATAGTATAAATTGCTTAAAAACGGTATAAAAATAAACCAATAAAAACTTAGAACATTTTCTTTTTCGCGCCAAAATAATGTATCTGTCGAGTGGACTGTTTGCGATTTAAAAACAAGATGGCAGCTGTACTCCTGACTCTGTGAAATAAACAGACCAGCAGCAAATAGAAGAGCGCGTGCCTGCTGGCCTTTTAGCAAGCTTTACAATTAAGAAGGAAAGCAAGAGAACGGTAACAGGATTAAAGAAAACGAATGCAATCAGTGGTGAGCAGACGAGCAGAATCAGTGAATTGATGAAGACCCAGTTTACAATTTTTGAAGCCGTGTGATTTGTGGCCAAAGGCAGTCTCTCCCCACCCACCCCTTTTCATGGGAAGAAGGAAAACGAAAGAGAATAATGATGATTTGAAGAATAGTAGGAGGGAGAGGTGGGTCGATAAGGGGGAATGAATGAAAAAGAAGGAAAGGAAGGAAGAAGAGAGGAATATGTGTCGAAGAGAAGAAGAAGAAGAAGAAGAAGAAGAGAAGAAGAAGAAGAAAAAGAGAAACGAGGGTGAAGAAGAAGAAGAAGAAGAAGAAGAAGAAGAGAGAAGAGGGCATATAGAACTAAGGATGAAGAAAGATGTAAAGAAGAAAAGAATCCGGAAAAGAATAATTAATAAGAGGAAGAAGAATATGAAAAAGAAAGAAGAAGAAAAGAAGAAGAAGAGAAGAAGAAGAAGAAGAAAATCAACAACAACAACTAGACAATGAGAATGTTTGATTGAAAATGAGAGAAGATGAAGAGAAGAAAAAAGAAAGAAAAGAAGAAAGAAGAAGAAGAAGAAAGAAAGAAAGAAGAAGAAAAGAAAGAAAGAAAAAAGAAAGAAGAAAGAAGAAAAGAAGAAGAAGAAAGAAGAAGAAGAAAGAAGAAAGAAGAAAGAAGAAAAGAAGAAGAAGAAAGATAAGAAAGAAAGAAAGAAAGAGAAGAAGAAGAAGAAGAAAGAAAGAAAGAAGAAGAGAAGAAGAAGAAGAAGAAGAAGAAGACAACAACAACAACAACTAGACAATGAGAATTTTTGATTGAAATAGAGAGAAGAAGAAGAAAGAAAAGAAAGAAAAAAAGAAAGAAGAAGAAAAGAAAGAAGAAGAAGAAAAGAAAGAAGAAGAAGAAAAGAAAGAAAGAAAGAAAGAAGAAGAAGGAGATGAAGAAGAAGAAGAAAAGAAAGAAGAAAAGAAAGGAAAGAAAGAAAGAAGAAGAAGAAAAAGAAGAAGAAGAAAAAGAAGAAGAAAAGAAAGAAGAATAAGAGAAGAAAGAAAGAAAGAGAAGAAGAAAAGAAGAAAGAAAGAAAGAAAGAAGAAGAAGAAGAAGAAGAACAACAACAACAACAACAACAACTAGAAATGAAATGATTGAAAGAGAGAAGAAAGAAAGAAGAAGAAGAAAGAAGAAGAAGAAAAGAAAGAAAGAAGAAAGGAAGAAAAGAAAGAAGAAGAAGAAAAGAAAGAAAGAAAGAAAGAAAGAAAGAAGAAGAACAAGAAGAAGAAGAAGAAAAGAAGATGAAGAAGAAGAAAGAAAGTAGAAGAAGTAGAAAAAAATATGAAAGAAAGAATAAGAATAAGAATACTCAATTTTTATTAACACATTTTTCTATTCAAATAGATGAACCCTAACAGGTTTATTCGGAAGTTGAAGGGAGCAATAGTGATGAAGAAGGTGTTTCACATTCTCCAGACCTCCAAACTGGAACCTGAGTTTACCTAGGTCATGAAGGCCCTCAGCCACCGCCTTGGATCGGAAATGATTTTTTACTATAAAAATGCATTGGAAATTATTTTACTAATAAATGCATTGGAATGATTTTTACTATATGAAAATGCATTGGAAATGATTTTTACTATAAAATACATTGGAAATGATTTTTACTATAAAAATGCATTGGAAATGATTTTTACTATAAAAATGCATTGGAAATGATTTTTACTATAAAAATGAATTGGAAATGATTTTTACTATAAAAATACATTGGAAATGATTTTTACTATAAAATGCATCAGAAATGATTTTTTTACTATAAAAAAACATTGGAAATGATTTTTACTATAAAAATGCATTGGAAATTGATTTTACTATAAAAATACATTGGAAATGATTTTTTAATACAATGATTTTTACTATAAACATTGGAAATGATTTTTACTATAAAATACAATGAATTTTACTATAAAAATTCAATGGAAAAGATTTATACTATAAAAATGCATTAAAAATTATTTTTACTATAAAAATGCATTGGAAATGATTTTTACTATAAAAATGCATTAAAAATGACCTTTACTATGAAATATCATTAGAAATGATTTTACAATAAAAATGCATTGAAAAGGAATTTTACAATAAAAAATATTGGACATGATTTTACTAAAACAGTGCAATGGAACTGATACACATTTTAATAGCTGTCAATCAGACGTTATTTCGTCTGCAGAAGACAGACATACAGTCTTTCCCAAAAATATCGATATAGATGAACTCGTTCGATTAGATTTGTTTTTATCCTTTGATTTATGTAACCGTTTCTTTTCTTTTTTTCTTTTCTTTTGCCGCCAATTCCAACTTGGCATAGTTACCAAAAATTAAGGCGTTCTTTAATCAACGGCAAATATCGATCTAGATAATGGTAGGCTCGTGTGTGTATCGAAATTCTTTGCGATTCTTATTCAATCAGAGGTGCAGTTAATTTTCACTTGAATCGACTTTAGCATTACAAATATCTGGGTCACGTGTTAGGTGAGACGTGACAGTCTCTTGTCCTTATTAGCGACTATCCAATTTGGAATTAGAGGGGAGATAGACCATCAAACCGAGATTTTTATAGAGTAGAGGAAGAAAAAAAAGAATTGGGTAACTTTTTTTTCTTTGTATTTTTATTGGCAATTTTTAACTTTAGATCAAATAAAAAAAATGGAAAAAAGTTATCATATCATAGAGACTGTATTGATTAATTAATTGATTGATTTTAATGGTATCTCAATTTGTAATGCATTTTTATAGAAAATAATTTTCAATGCATTTTTATAACAAAAATCATTTCCAATGCAGTGCATTTATATAGTAAAAAATCATTTCCAATGCATTTTTATAGCAAAAATCATTTCCAATGCATTTTTATAGTAAAAATCATTTCCAATGCATTTTCATAGTAAAAAATCATTTTCCAATGCATTTTTATAGTAAAAATCATTTCCAATGCATTTTTATAGTAAAAATCATTTCAATGCAATTAATTTCCAATGCATTTGTAAAAATCATTTCCAATGCATTTTTATAGTAAAAATCATTTCAATGCATTTTTTATATTAAAATCATTTGCAATGCATTTGATAGTAAACAAATCATTTCCAATGCAGTTTTATAATAAAAATCATTTCCACTGCATTTATATAGTAAAAAATCATTTCCAATGCATTTTATAGTAGAAATCATTTCCAATGCATTTTTATAATAAAAATCATTTACAATGCATTTTTATAATAAAAATCATTTACAATGCATTTTTATAGTAAAAATCATTTCTAATGCATTTTTATAGTAATAATCATTTTCAATTAATCTTTATAGTAGAACACATAAACAACAACTACAACAAATAATGCCCCTGATGACGTGGGCTCCACAACGACAACATTATATATATTATATATATATATATATATATATATATATATATATATAATGTTCTCTATTTTGGCATCCTCAACCAACGAGTTGCGCCTGGTTATACTCGAGGCCCTCCTCATCAACAGATTCCGCCCCGCTCTTTGCATACAAAAGCAATTTTATTATTTACACCTTTTCGGTCCTACCATTCATGATCCCACTGATGAGACTTAATAAAGTCGAAACAGTCTGTACGATATTCTACACACCGAGTGATCCTTTGCTGGGATTACACTTGTCAATTTCATTTTCTATAAGAAAAAGTATCGAATTTTATGCGATACATGCGTTGTAAGTGCCTTCAAGTAAAAATTTAATATATACTTTTTTCAGCAACGCTTCTAAATAAACAAACATCCAAAAATCTTATATATATATATATATATATATATATATATATATATATATATATATATATATATATATATATATATAGTTGCAGGGGTGGCCTAAAGACAGTGTCAGCCAGACAGCGAGGTAGTCTATCCCCTTTTCACTCGTGTTAGACATAGGAGATTGTTTAGCATATGATGAGAGCGCCACACTTACCATCAGCACCTCACTTTACCGCTATCCCTGTGCTACTGATGTGCTGAGTTGACGAGACCAGCATCGAACCGGATATATATATACATACATATATATATATATATATATATATATACTTTGTTGGGGTACCAAGTTTCTTGATATAAGGCAATTCTAGGCTGGTCCTATTCTCTACCAGTAGTTTGTTGTAGAGTTCAGGTTGCGTTTGAGAGCTCAATGTTTAATTTTTATAAACAGACCAAATTTATTTGTGAATAAAAAGGCCTTAAATACCAGGGGTATCGTGATTATGGACCATTTACATAATCACGATACCATGGTATTTAAGGCCTTTTTATTCACAAATAAATTTGACCATGGTCCATAATCAGGATACCCATGGTGTTTAAGGCCTTTTTATTCACACACACACACACACACACACACACACACACACACACATATATATATATATATATATATATATATATATATATATATATATATATATGGTCGTAAAGCTGTTTGAATTTTGTTTTTTTCTATTCATTTCATTAGAAGAGACACGTTTTTCCGATTCTTTAAAATCCTCTTAAATCTAATAGAATTGTTGGAAATTATTCTGACATATATAACATTTCCAGGGCAAACATCATATTACTTAATTCCAGTTGATTCCATGTCTAGTCCTACAGTCTGTGTTTATTTCAGCGAACTACTTTGATCTTCCCTCTTTCCCTCACTTATCGTCTAATATATGCATATTTGTTTATTTTTAGTTGTTGATGTTGTAGTGTTTCTTGTGTATTTGTGTGTATATGTGTATATTTACCAACTCCTCCGCACGAGCAGGATGTGGCACAAGGTCATTTTTAAGCGGAGATAGAAATCAAAATGTCATATTTAACACGCACGGCCACAGTGTTTGCTTTTTACTTCCCCTTCTGGGGAGATTCAATAGATATTAGAGTCTATTTTCATTTCAATGGGGGAGAAGATCTCCCGGTTGTAAGATTCGAATGTGGAGTGAGTATCTAATGTAGCTTCTCACCATTTATAACACGCCACTACAAGTGCTTCTATCATATATATATATAACAACTCAAATTTCCGTTGGCATTATTTCAATTTCCGTACAAATAAAAGACGCCTCCATTGTTTATTGTAGAAATCTCTCTCTCTCTCTCTCTCTCTCTCTCTCTCTCTTTATATATATATATATATATATATATATATATATATATAGATGTGAGGTATCCAAACTTGGTAGTAAGGGATGATTCTATATGTGATTTCAAGACACACTGTATTAATATTGTATGATCCAGTATGTATAAATACAGTGAATCTTTAAATCACTACAGAGAGCTCAATGTATAATAATCTTTTTAGATTATATACAGAGCAATATTTATCTTTGAAAGGAAGGAAAAAACTCAACACCGTTATTCCATAATAAATTTATTTCGACCAAAATTGGTTTAACAAAGCTCCCCAATTTAAGTCTCATCAGATGGATAATCATCAATAATTTGAATTGCATAACAGAAATATATATATATATATATATATATATATATATATATATATATTATATATATTTACCAACCTCTCCGAACGAGCAGGATGCGACGCAAGGTCAATTTTTTTCAGAGTTTTCCTTCTCCTAGACTGGTTATCTAGTCATGGTTAAAGAGCCCAGTCTACCCTGCTGCTTACGCATAGCAGGAGGGAGAATTGGGTTCATACCTTTCCCAAGAGTATTAGAGCCATGTGAAATGCAAAAAGCTTCGTCCAGGAATTGAACTCGGGTCAACGAGTCCATTTCCCTTTTTAGTGTCAATACTTAAGGATTTCGGTATATTGTACCATCTTCAGGACACTGTTAGTAATGTTTATGTTTCATTTTGTTCCTCACATAAACATTACCTAACAGTGTCCTGAAGATGGTACAATATACCGAAATGCTTAATTATTGACACTAAAAATTGTTTCCTGATCATAACATCCTGTGTTTGTTATATTTTTTAAATATTTTCTTCTCATATATATATATATATATATATATATATATATATATATATATATATTCCGTAGTTAGGTTCTTTCCATGTATGGTTTAACCAAGCTGATGCAGGTAGACCATAAGGAGAGCTCAATGTGCCTAATACCAGTGAGTAACAGGACAGAGCAAGAAATTTAGTAAATGAAGAAAAACTCTAAACTTGCTTCATTACAATAATTTATTTCAACCGTATTAATACGGCATCTTCAGGTAATCACAAGAACAAGACTCTGTTCATTATACACACACACACATATATATATATTTATATAAACAAACACACTCAAACACACTCAAACACACACACACACACACACATATATATATGTATATATATGTATATATAATGAAATCAGCCAATAAACACATAAATGTGTTACTACCTGTTTCGTGAGTGTTTAGGAGTGTCGATCAGTAAGAGTGCCGCTTAATCCCACTCAACCCATTCACCCTTCTCTTTCAAATCAATCTTATTCAGTGCCAATCTAATTACACATTCTTTGCCTTATTTTTCCTGATTTCGATCGAATCTCTTTTTGGCATTTGACGCTCTCTCATTCTGGCTTCTTAGCCGAACTTATATCGTCTGCATTATAAATCTATACTTCGATTTCTCTGCGTCAACTTTTTTTCCCTTCTTCTTCTTCTTCTTCTTCTTCTTCTTCTTCTTCTTCTTCTCTCCGCCCCCCCCCCTACGCTCTTTCGCCTTCTCCACAGACGAAGTTTACATGATTCTTGCATCACTAACACCAAACTGTACTTAGCGTAGATTTTCCTCTTCACTGGAAGAGATAAATAATTCTTTCAAAAAACTATGACGACGCGCTGGTCTGGTTTGGTCTGGTTTGGTCTAACCTTGTCAGCTCTTAAATACTCGATCGAAAAATATCGAATGTTGAAGTCTCGTCAGTTACCGTTGATTTAATGCGAGTCTTTGACGTATTGCTTCAATCAAGGGCACCTTAATCATGGGCTTGCACTCATAAAGGTCGTACTCTAAGGAAAGGTTTTTAAAAACTTATAAAATCTATAAAATTGTGCATATTATCTATACATCTGATTAGCTTTGGTTTGGTTTGTTTTGTTTTACGGCATATCAACCTCAGTGGGTGATTTAATGGCGATAAAGTTTTGAAATAAATCAATTCTTAATGGATAATACAATTTTTTATAAATACATTTTTCTATTCAACCCATAGATGGGACCCTAACAGGTACTACCACTCCGGGTCAGAGTGGACCAGGGAGCAATGGTGATGAAGGGGTGCTCCACATTTTCCAAAACGTCCAACACTGGAACCTCACCATCAGATAGAGTTTAACGTCATTCCCAGACATGTAGACCCGCAGCCACCGCCTTCTAGCACCCATATGATAAAAAGGTGTTGGGGCTTGCCATAAGGGCAATAGGGTTGGGAAAATCATATAGGTGCTAGGGCTTGACGTGACCAGCCGATTGATCGGAGGGGGCCTCTCCGACCGACCGTCTAGCCCAAGATAGGACCAAAGTGGAGTATTGCATGTCATGTACTGCTCATCCACCTGGGCTCTATCCTTAAGCATCACGGGTCGCCACCCACGGCCAACAGGTGGCCCATTTGGAGAGTCTTACCCCTCTGCAGAGGTGCAGTCTGTGCATTCTAACGCCCCAGACGACAGGGCGGGATTAGCTTTGGTAACGGTCTATCTGCCTAACTTCCAGTGTGTAACCTATACGGTATTCATCAAAACACAATTACAGCCGTTACTTGCTTATACTCGCATAATTGAAGCGCGTGGTGTAATGGTTAAAGTCATGGGAAATGGACTCGTCGCCCCGAGTTCAAATCCTGGAGGTGTTAATTGCATTTCCCTTAGCGCTAATACGCTTGGGAAAGGTATGAAGCCTACTCTCTCTCTCTCTCTCCGGCTATGGATAAATAGTAGGGCAGACTGGGCTCTTTAACCTTGGTTAGGCAACCGGTCTAGGAGAAGGAAAACTCTGAATTCAAACTTGTTGAACTCTGCTTAAGAAATTGAACTTGTGTTACATCCTGCTCGTACGGAGAGGTTGGTAAATATATACACTCGTATAATTGCACACACACACATACACACATATACACACACACACACACACACACACACATATATATATATATATATATATATATATATATATATATTTAACAATTTTTTTGTACAGCTGAATTTGTATAATATTTTGAAAAATAGGGACATACTTTATTGATCAGCAAAAGATTTTTTTTAAAATTTTTCCGAAAAAGAAAAGGAAAGAAAAAGAAACTTAAGGGCCCTTTCAACCGGTGCGTTGTCAAAAGAAACGACCGGTAGATCGTTTAAAAGTCACGATGTAAATTAATTGGGTAAAAAGAGATTGAATCAAGCAAATAGTGGGTTAACATGAAGAAAAATAATTTTTTTTTGGTAAATACCATCAGGTTATCCCCACTTCATCAATAACATCCCCAGCAAAAAATACCAGGGAGGGCTTAAGATGTCTCTCTCTGTACAAGGTAGATAAGCATGGAGACTGCCTCGAGGACATTGAGGTGGTGGTTAGTCCTAGCCTTGTGCAGAATAGTAAATTGCTGATTACTAGTTTGTTCTACAGCTATTTAAATTACATAGGTGGTCGCCGATGGCAGAATCTTGTGCTTGGGAGAGCAAACCACATCCGGGCTATTACCATCTCGTAACTTGTATGATCTCTCAATATACATATGATTCCTCTACTTTTAATACTCTATAAGTTTTCCTGTACCAAAAATTTGTTCATATATATATATATATATATATATATATATATATATATATATATATATATATATATATACAGGTTTCGTTGAATTGAACAGACAATTCCTGTCTAACAAGTCTTTCGTTGATCCGTTCTAATCTTCGGACCATCCTTCTGGTGTCAGGGTGGAACTGGTATACCAGTCCACCGAATGTTTCAACACTAGCGCTTTCGGCAATACACTTTGCCATCCTCAGGTGGGAAAACGATGGAATAGTTTTCATGTCTCGTTTTTAACGAGAACGAGTAGAAGCAAGGAATTAGTGGGAGGTAATATCAATTGGTAGTGGGAGGTTTTTGGAATGGTAGTAGTTTGAACAAAGCAGTGGTGATTTTTGGAGGGGGTGGGCACAGGTTGTGATAATGGAAGTAATGTAGGCGGAAAATTATAAGCATTTTAGGATATGTTGACTAACCAGTTCCACCCTGACACCAGAAGGATGGCCCGAAGATTAGAAAGGATCAATGAAAGACTTGTCAGACAGGAATTGTCTGTTCAATTCAACGAAACCTGTATAAAAGAAAAAATGCTGCCTAAATACACACACATATATATATATATATATATATATATATATATATATATATATATATCCCTGGGGGCTGACCAGTCCATGACATGCAACACTTCACTTTGGCCTCGAGTTTGGCTAGACGGCGGTCAGAGAGACCCACTCCAATCAATCAGCTGGTCATCTCAAGCCCTAGCACCTGTATAATTGCACCAACCCTATTGCCCTTATGGCAAGCCCTAACCCTTTTTAGTATATGTGTGCTAGAAGTTAGCGACTGGGGGGGTCTTAATCCCATGGGTATGGCGTTAAACGCTATCTGATAGTGGAGTTCGAATTCTGGAGATATGGGGAATGTGGGTCCCTCTTTATAACCATTACTCCCAGGTCCACTCTCACCCGGAGTGGTCGTACATGTAAGGTTCCCATATATGGGTTAAATAGAAAAAAATTAGTAAAAATGTATTTTCCAAAAAATCGACTATTTATTAAAAAAAATAAGTGCCTATGTAGAATGAATAAACAAATCTTTTGTTTGGCACAAAATAACCCAAAGGGAGTTGACATGCCGTAAAACCCAACCAACAAACTAAATTCAGTGAAACGGATGTTGGGTCAGTAAAATGGTTATTCCTGTATATAGAGTGAATGAGGGAGAGGCTCTGTGATTGGATTTACCAATCACGTGATAGCCCAGAGTTTTGGCGCAATATCCAAAAAGTAGTCAGACAGAATCCACCCGCGGTGCCACGAGGCAACGAATTCAGGGGCTCCAGGAAACCACCCTAATAACTCTTCTCCAACGCGCCGGTAAGTCCCTTAAACTCAACTTTATATACAGGAAGGACTTTATATTGTTGTTTGTGTTTTATCCCTAGCAAATAAATTGTTTGAATTAAAGGAAATATTAATTCCTTTCTTGTTGTTGTTAGTCTTAGAATTGAATGTTATACTAACACAATACGGATAAGTAATTCTTTTAAAAACTATGACAACGCTCTGGTCTGATTATTTGAAGTGAGCACATACGTGCACTCACTCCAAACAACGCTCTGGTCTGGTCTGGTCCGGTCTAGCCTCATCAACTCTTAAATATTCGATCGAAAAATATCGAATGTTGAAGTCTCGTCAGTTACCGTTGATTTAATGCGAGTCTTTGACGTATCACTTCAATCATGGGCTTGTTCTCATAAACGTAGTACTCCAAGGAGAGGTTTTAAAAACAGATAAAAATCTATAACACTTGGCATATCTATACATGTGATTAAATTCGGTAAAACTCTATCTGCTGTACTTCCACTGTTTAATCTATACTGTGTTTATCAAAACACAATTATCGAAAGACCCTTATTGGCTTATACTCGCATGATTATGCCTTCGCACGCTCGCATGCACACGTGTATATATTGGTTGCTGTAGCATAACGATGGTCATGGAACAAGAACGGTGTTTGTCGCATAGGCCAACTCAAGTTGTAGTAGTAGTCGCCGTTAGTAGTAGTAGTAATAGTCGTTAGTTCAGAAACAACATACACGCAAGTTGTATAGTCCCGAGAGGGTGTGTATTTATTTCCAGGCTCGTGTGCTCTTTTTCAGAGAGAAGGAAAGATATATATATATATATATATATAGAGAGAGAGAGAGAGAGAGGGAGACGGTCAAATTACCCGGTCGTAAATCATGTTCGCTACTACTGTATGAAGCCCATAGAGGGGACCAGGAAGAACTAGTCTGCCTTCCACGAAGCCCGGCCGAAAAAGGGCAGATTTTCTCCTATCCTGTTTCTTGTGCCGGCGTCACACTCGTTTCCGATCAAAACCCTGAACTTCCGTTTTTATTTTTAAATCTATTTCCGGGGTCATTCTTCGGTCAAATTACTGCTACCTCGTTTAGTGTTTACTCTTCCAAATTTTAACCTTTGTTTGTTCTTATTTCTTTTTCTTCTATTTCTCCTTTCAATTACTGTAAACCACAATAATACAGCAGCTTCAAATGTATTTTAGTTTATTAACCAACTGCTCGTTAGAAAAATTGAGTTTCTGTATGTTTCTTGGGGTTTATGTAATGACTAACACATCACTCAATAAGTCCAGTGCCTGACATATAGATGGCGCCACTAATAAAAGAATCCATATGATTTTTACAAAGTACAAACTTTCAAATGGCACGTGTCAAAATTTGAGCCCAATCGAATTATTAGTTTACAGATTACAGTCATTTAAGTGAAGATACTGTTTAAGTGTTATTCAGACTCTGCTCCGTCGGAAAACAACGGTTAAGATGTGGTATGTTGACTTTAAACGCGGTTGTACAGACACAAATGGTGTTTTTTATTAGTTAGGCCCAGGACTTATAGAGTTATAAGTTAGTTTTAAATCCACCATATCAGGTAACAATTACGCTAGCTCATACGGAGGGTAGCCCTGCTGGTTAGCACTGTAGAATACGCCGACTGTGCCTCTGCAGAGTAGCAATAGAATAAACCTATCTTAATACCAGTATCTTAGTTTACACCTATCAGTCTGTTTATATTTAATGGAGAAATCGCTATTTTTTAATAATATATAGTGTGGTTAATTTACATGCTGGTTTTAACAAAAGCCAGTTTGTTACGTAGTGCCTTTTCCTTGACGGTATTAAATATCTATATGTTATATACTTTCTTACGTCTTATTCTTACTCTGGTCCTCTACTCTTCTGGCCGGCTTGGTTCTTCTATCATCTCGTCTGGTCTTCTATTGAGGATTCCGGGTCTGGTCTCTGTTGGGGATCATTCCTTATCAGAAGCCTTGTGTCATTGTTAGCTTTTAGTAATAACAACAAGACTTCGATTTACGATGATGTTACTTTATTCGTAGATCCCCAGACCAGACAATCACGCAGTGAGCTCACATCTTGCTAGCTTCGCTTCTAAGTTCTAACTCTAACTGACTGAGTTGCTTACTCCTTAAACCGGAAGGGGGCCTTCTATTGCCTTCCGATTCTCACGATCATCCCCAGAACGCAAGGTCAGAGTGAGGTCAAACGCTGTCACTCACTCTCAAGGCCATCAGCTGCACTAATATGATTTCTACACTATTGTCATAATCATTAGGTATCTAATGATTATGTAACAAGTTTAATAACTAATTACTTGGTGTTATTGATTCCTATACACATAAAACACAGGGCCACATGCAGACAAGCGAGCCGGGACAATATATAAATATTTAAAAATACTAGTCAAGAAACCTAGCTGTTTTAAAAGCCTGCTGCACTTCCAATAAACATTACCCTTACTAGCAAATATATGCACCCTTCGGGTGCAAGTATTTAGGTTTTGATGTAATAAAATATTGTATCAAATTATAAACTATTTAGAAAATGATAAACTAAGGGAGTATAATCGAAAAATAGAACAGCTTTAGATTGAACTCTTCCATCATTTTCTTTCACTCCCGTCTTTCATTTTTCCTAATGTATCTATTTAGTTAAATTATGAAGTATTTAAGAAAATTACAGTTCTTTCGTCTTATTTATGGATTTCTTTAAAGATTTATCCCCGAGATTTTTGCTCAGATTCGTTAAGAGAAAACCAAAGAATTAGAAATCAATAATAGTAAGCATATATTTATTAAAATAAAATTTTAAATATCAATGTGCAAATTAGCCTTCTCGTTCACACTGTAAACCGCTATTTTGTTGTATATATAAATACAATTGCATGTTATCAGTATGTAGATATGGTCAACAGTATTAATAAGATATAACAATTTTATTAATAATTGAGGTTTGAATAAAAATAAATTCATGATAAACGTGATGTCAATAACTAAGGGAATTGTGACTTGAATAGGGATTTAGTTTCGGTTGCAGACAGACAAACACACAATCTCCATTATAATAAGATATATCGCTAAAATTTACATAATATATGGTGTCGTTAATTTACATGCAAATTATAAACTATTTAGAAAATGATAAACTAAGGGAGTATAATCGAAAATTAGAACAGCTTTAGATTGAACTCTTCCATCATTTTCTTTCACTCCCGTCTTTCATTTTCCTAATGTATCTATTTAGTTAAATTATGAAGTATTTAAGAAAATTACAGTTCTTTCGTCTTATTTATGGATTTCTTTAAAGATTTATCCCCGAGATTTTTGATTAAACCCAGTTTAATGCTTGGTGTTTTTGATTCCTATACACATAAAACACAGGGCCATACACAGACAAGCGAGCTGGGACAATAATTTTTTTTTTTAAATCAAAAAATAACAAGTCAAGAAATCTAGCTGTTTTAAAAGCCTGCAGCACTTCGAATAAACATTACTCGATGAAATAACAACAATTAACCCAATCCTGTCTATTTTTGCGACACTTAAGCTGACAGATTTAACGCCGATAATCAAGTTGAAGACTTAGCGATGCTTTCTTAATTTCCATTGTCAGTGTTCGACCTTTATTAATTGATTAATCCCCTTGGCAACTTCGAGGCGTTGATGGTTGAAATATATAAATAGAGGGTCGTCAAAAAGTCTTGTCACCTGCTATATATTCTGAAAGGTAAAATAAGTACATAAGCTATATATGTTATTATCAAATTATTAACACATCACGCAAAAAGATTGGGTTAATTGTTGTTATTTTATCGGCTTTTAAAACCGCTAGATTTCTTGACAACTTTATTTTGTATTGTTCCTGCTCGTTTGTCTGCGTGTGGCCCTGTGTTTTATGTGTATGGGAATCAATAACACCAAGTAATTATTCATTAAACTGGGTTTTGTTAAAACCCACATGTAAATTAACGACACCATATATTGTGTAAAATTTAGCGGCATTTAAGGATAATATTTATTCGACGTGCAGCAGTCTTTTAAAACCGCTAGATTTCTTGACAATTTTATTTTGTATTGTTCCTGCTCGTTTGTCTGCGTGTGGCCCTGTGTTTCATGTGTATGGGAATCAATAACACCAAGTAATTATTTATTAAACTGTGTGTTGTTAAAACCAGCATGTAAATTAATGACAACATATATTATGTAAAATTTAGCGATATATAAGGGTAATATTTATTTGATGTGCAGCAGGTTTTTTAAAACACCTAGTATTCTTGAGTATATTTTTTTATTGTCCCGGCTCACTTGTCTGCATGTGGCCTTGTGTTTCATATGTATAAAACTAAAGTCGTCTGTGTGGCCTAAAGTCGGTATCAGCCAATCAGCGAGGGAGTCTATCCCCTTTTTACTAGTGCTAGACCAAGGAGATTGTTTTAGAGTCTGAGATGAATCGCCACATCTATCACCAACTCCTTAATTTACCGGACAGATCTCTGTGCTACCCATACCCTGAGTTGGCGAGGGACGGTATTGAACTAGGAACCTTGTGGTTTCTAACCGAACACTCTACCTGTTGCATATCGTACGGGCGGAAGTAGGATTTTCCGTTTAAACCGAAACAAAGAAAAGACGACAAAAATGACAAACCGGAAAAACGGTTAACGCGAACAAAGAAAATAAGTATAACAAAAGAAAAGGCGTGGCGGTTTATATACATAAAAAGGAAGTCAATAGCAGAGGAGGGAGTCAGACAGAACCCTCGGGACAGAGAACAAGTTGGCGTGACAGCCGCTGACGGTCCATCGGCCAAAAGGCTGTGGGACCCACCTAGCCACCCCTTTACTTCACCAACGCTAGCCATCCCATTCCAGCAGTCATTGTCAAACCTCGGACATTTCCATTGTGAAACTCTGCGCCGCCCTCACCACCCACAAACCGAAGAAAATAAAGACGGGTCATATTTTTGTATGTGCGTATCTGTTGTTTATGGAAGTCCACTAGCTGGTAGTAACCGCCTACTACATTTTGGTACTATGACCATACCCGCTATACAACATACACGATTTAGTGCCGTGAAAAAGGTACTACGTAACATACCGACTGAGCTATAATTGAGAATGATATAAACAGAGGTAGATTGATAGTTAGATAGATATAAACAGATTGAGATAGATAGATAGATAAATAGATAGATTATATAGACAGATAAGAGGAAAATTGTTAATGTGACATCAGCTTCTATATGGAAGCACAATGACGCCTATTTTTGGATATATGGCAAATGATTTGCTGATTTGCTTGAGGATTTCTGAGATAGATAGATAGATAGATAGATAGTGAGGTAGATAGAAAGAGATATGAACAGACTGAGATAGTTAGATAAATAGATAGATAGATTGATTGATTGAAAGATAGATAGATAGATATGAACAGACATAGATAGATAGATAGATAGATAGATATAAGCAGACAGAGATGAATAGATAGACATAGATACATAGATAGCGAGGTAGATATGAACGGACTGAGATAGATAGATAGATAGATAGATAGATATGAACATACTTAGATAGATTGATAGATATGAACAGACTTAGATAGATAGATAGATAGATAAATAGATATGAACAGACAGATAGATAGATAGATAGATATGTAGATATGAACATACCTAGATAGATAGATATGAACAGACGTAGATAGCTAGCTAGCTAGCTAGATAGATAGATATGGACAGACTTAGATAGATAGATAGATAGATACATAGATATGAACAGACGTATATAGATAAATAGATAGATAAACTGATCACTAAAAAGATCGATCGCTAAGAAGATATATATATAGATATATAGATCGCTAAAAAGATAGATAGATAGATAAATAGACAGATCGCTAAAAAGATAGATAGATAGATATGAACAGACTGAGATAGATAGATAGATAGATAGATAGATATGAACAGACTTAGATAGATAGATAGATAGATAGATAGATAGATAGATATGAACAGACTTAGATAGATAGATAGATAGACCGCTAAAAAGATGGATAGATAAAGAGACAGATCACTAAAAAGATAGATAGAAATGAACAGACTTAGATAGATAGATAGATAGATAGATAGATATGAACAGACTTATATAGATAGATAGATAGATAGATAGATATGAACAGACTTAGATAGATAGATAGATAGATAGATAGATAGATCGCTAAAAAGATGGATAGATAAAGAGACAGATCACTAAAAAGATAGATAGAAATGAACAGACTTAGATAGATAGATAGATAGATAGATAGATATGAACAGACTTATATAGATAGATAGATAGATAGATAGATATGAACATACTTAGATAGATAGATAGATAGATAGATAGATAGATCGCTAAAAGATGGATAGATAAAGAGACAGATCACTAAAAAGATAGATAGAAATGAACAGACTTAGATAGATAGATAGATAGATAGATAGATAAAGAAAGGTTGCGAGAGTTGTTAATGTGACATCACCCTATATATGGAAGCACAATGACGCCTATTTTTGGAAGTATGGCAAATGATTTGCCAATTTGCTTGAGGGTTTCTTTCTTTTTTCATTTGATTTCATTTTTTTTTTCCTCTTCGAAGCATAACGCGAAGGAAATGGTTTTAATTCATATATTCGGCGAGGTCACCTCCTATTTACTAGCTTAAGGCTGTTATCACGAAAACGAAAAATAAAAAAAAAATAATCTTAACGCTGAATAAATCCCCCCCCCCCCTTCAATCAAAATACTGGAATTTTAAACGTATTTAATGTATGAATAAAACATTCTGTCCCGGGAAGGACTTAGAGATATTTCCTTGGTCGTGATAACATTATGGCACAGAAGCACACTGTAAAAGAAAATATCCAGCATCTATAAAAACAGTCTCTTTATTTTCTTGTTGTTGCCTGTGCTTCTTAAGGTTTTTAATGTTGAGAACGTCTAGACGAATGGCCGAGGGCACACGGTGAGAAACTTTTCGGCGGAGTCTCATTGCTAGTAGTTCTGTTTCTTCATATTTTGGATTTGTGGTGTTTGGTTGCTTGGGGTATTAGTGTAAGGAGTTCTTTTCTGGAAACAGAGTGTTTTTTTCCTTGTCTTGTTTCCATGATTAATAATAATAATAATAATAATAATAATAATAATAATAATAATAATAAAAACAGTCTCTTTATTTTCTTGATGTTGCCTGTGCTTCTTAAGGTTTTTAATGTTGAGAACGTCTAGACGAATGGCCGAGGGCACACGGTGAGAAACTTTTCGGCGGAGTCTCATTGCTAGTAGTTCTGTTTCTTCATATTTTGGATTTGTGGTGGTTTGGTTGCTTGGCGTATTAGTGTAAGGAGTTCTTTTCTGGAAACAGAGTGTTTTTTTCCTTGTCTTGTTTCCATGATTAATAATAATAATAATAATAATAATAATAATAATAATAATAATAAAAACAGTCTCTTTATTTTCTTGATGTTGCCTGTGCTTCTTAAGGTTTTTAATGTTGAGAACGTCTAGACGAATGGCCGAGGGCACACGGTGAGAAACTTATACAGAATTCTTAGGCAATAAGAAGAAAAAAATGAGTAGTTGAACAAAATTGAAGTTATTCCCCGTGGGTAGTTTAGGAATTACAAAAAAGAAGAAGAAAAATCAGATTGCTAGGTTTCGCTATGGGAATAGCGTCACTTGAAGGTTGTTGCTGGGTGAGCTCACCTAGTCTACATAGGAAATTAGAGAAGGGGTTTTTCTGTCATGCAAGTTTGCAAGAACTGTTAGTGCGATTCGCACCTTGCAATTTTATCAGCTTTTCGGCGGAGTCTCATTGCTAGTAGTTCTGTTTCTTCATATTTTGGATTTGTGGTGGTTTGATTGCTTGGGGTATTAGTGTAAGTTCTTTTCTGGAACAGAGGGTTCTTTTTCCTTGTCTTGTTTCCATGATTATTAATAATAATAATAATAATAATAATAATAATAATATAATAATATATCCTTATATATATATATATATATATATATATATATATCAATCTCAAACATTTGACTACTGGTTTTTAAGATTTCAACCATTTGACTCATCTGATGATTGCATAAACATTAAAATTCAAGTTATGAGTCCAAATCTATAATATTACAATTATATATATATATATTATATATATATATATATATATATATATATTTGTGTTTATTTAGGTATATGTATCCGTTTGTGGGAGGTACATATATCAAGTTTGGGCATTAGTGTGAAGCATTAAAGAAATTAAATATATAAGAAACTCGGTTGTTTTAGAGAAGAGTTTCGTTTATTTAGTAAATTTTCAGGATTGTGATACTCCCTTCCTCAGACCGAGGAAAGAAAATGACGCCATAGAACACTCACACACGAGAAGGAAAACAGCACTATCGCAAGCAGCAGCCACCCCCACTACAACCCCACTATAAGGAACAGCCAGAGACTAGCGTTATTTTCTGACAGGACCTGTGGATATAATACCGTATCATAATTTAATTATTACATCATCTGATATGTTTACTTAAGAGGTATTGCTAAATAGTTCAATATGTAAAAAAGTTTGATAATCTTGACTTAACTCTCTCTCTCTCTCTTCTCTCTCTCTCTCTCTCTCTCTCTCTCTCTCTCACACACACAGTCGTTTTCTTTCACTCTTTATTTCTTTCCTAGGCGCAGTTGATAAATATCTTCTTTTTTTTTTACAAAATCTAAATGAGAAAATATCTGTGATAGATATCCAGTATTTAGAAACTAAATCAAGATGTACTTTATTCTTAAACTGGAAATTATAATAATCTTGTTTGAAATGAATTTACCTTTTAACAAAAAACAAAAAAACAAAATGTAATACGAACGAGCAACATCATTTTCATGCCTTCTCAATATTTTACAATTGGTTTGTTTGGTTTTATGGCATATCAACGTCAGTCGGTCATTTAATGCCGATAATGTTTCGAAATAAATTTATTCTTGATTGATACTTAATTTTTTTAATAAACACATTTTCCTATTTAACACTTATAGAACAGTAACACGTACTACCACTTGGGATCAAAGTGGACCAGGTAACAATGGTTATGAAAGGGTGCTCTACATTCCCCAAACCTCCAGAACTGGAACCTCACCATTAGATTGAGTTTAACGTCATTCCTAGGACATGAAGACCCTCAGTCACCAACCACCCGTCTAGCCCATATATGGCTAAAGTGGAGTGTTACATGTCATAGACTGCTCAACCACCTGGATTCCGTCATTAAGCATCACGGGTCACCACCCACGGCCAACAGGCAGCCAGATTGGGGGAGTCTTATCCTTCTGCAGAGGTGTAATCGGTATTATTGCAGTCAGTTAGCCTACTGTTAGTTTTAATAACAGCAGCTAAGTACAACTCAAGCAGTGTCCAAGACAGCTGGTATAAATAGGAATCAAGAATGATCCATTCATGAATCTGGGTGATTTGGGTCATTCCATTCCTTGAGTTCTCATTGGTTGCTTGACTGGTTGATTTGCATGACACTGTGGAGTCTTATATATACTTGGACATTTTACAGTGGACTTTGTGGCATTTCGGGTTTGTATTTAAATTACAATCGCTTGCTACCTTGTCTTCCCAGTTCGACGGTAATTGGAACTTATTCTTCATCTCCCCCCCCCCCCCATTGCGCGGGCGTAGCGGCCTTTGAGGGGGAATTAGTTCCTTTCGACCCGGCCGATTCTTCAGGTATAATCTAATGCCCCAGCCGACAAGGTGATCTAAATATGATATGTAATACGATTGCTTTTCTCAAATCTCCCGATCATTATCTGTCCTTAAACGCGCCCTGGACCCGATATCACCCAGGACGCCATTCAGAGAAAAAAATATACATTATCTATTCATTTTTAATATAATGTCAAGGCCAAGAAGACATGTCACTCAGGAAATTCTGAACTACTTCCCTTTTTTTTATTTATCGTATTTATTTTTAAATTCTTTTTTCATTTTATCTTTAAATTTGTTTTTTCTAGAAAATACACGAATGCATATAGATTTTTATTTCGTCCGATATTTATTATTTTAGGTTATTTTTCATATCAAGGGGCCGGGATAGCTCAGTCGGTAGTGCGTTCGGCTAGAAACCACAAGGTTCCTAGTTCGATACCGGTCCTCGCCAACTCAGCGTATGAGTAGCACAGGGATGTATGCGGTAAAGTAAGGAGCTGATGGTAGGTGTGGCGCTCCACCTCAAATGCCAAAACAATCTCCTTGGTCTAGCGCTATTGAAAAGGGGATAGACTCGCTCGCTAACTGGCTGATACCGACATTAGGCCGCCCCGTCGACTTTTACTTACTTGATAAATATGCAATGGGCAGATAGCTTCATGGTAGCCGATGAGGAAAAATAAATTTGAGGCGTCATTTTGCCCTAATGATTTTGAGACAGCTATCCAGTATTTCGGAACAAGATCAAGATGTACTTTATTCTTTCACTGGAAATGATATGATTCTGGTTTAGAAGGAATTTACATTTTAACAAAAACAAAATGTAAAACGAACGAGCAAAATCATTTTCATGCCTTCTAAATATGTTATGTAATACGATTTCTTTTCTCAAACCTCCCGATCATTATCCGTCCTTAAACGCGCCCCGGGCCCGATATTACCCAGGACGCCATTCAGAGAAAAATATACATTATCTAACGGGCAAAGCATACAGGACACTGTTGGATGAGTTCATAACGATGTTCTCCTGTGGAAGCCAACACATGGACATGCAAGTGTGGGGTGCCCGGCAAGGACCTACATTGACCAACTTTGCGAAGATGCTGGTTGCTCCGCGGAGGACCTCCCAGGTGCAATGAATGATAGGGAAGGTTGGCGAGAGATTGTCATGGATACCCGTGCTGCATGCACGACATGATGATGATGATGATGATTAATTTTTAATAGATTGTCAAGGCAAAGAAGACATGTCACTTCTGAACTACTTCCGTTTCATATTCATCGTATTTATTTTTAAATTCTTTTTTCATTTTATCTCTGTTTTCTGTTTTTCTTGAAAACACACGAATGCATATATATTTTTATATATATTATATATATATATATATTTTTTTTTTTTTTAATTTCGTCCGGTATTTATTATTTTTTAGGTTATTTTTATATCATTACTTAATAAATATGCAATGGGCAGATAGCTTAATGGTAACCAATGAGGAAAAATAAATTTGAGGCTGGTATTTTCCCTGATGCTTTTGAGACAGCTATCCAGTATTTCGGAACAAGATCAAGATGTACTTTATTCTTTCACTGGAAATGATATGATTCTGGTTTAGAAGGAATTTACATTTTAACAAAAAAAACTAAATGTATAACGAACGAGCAACTTCATTTTCATGCCTTCTAAATATGTTATGTAATACGATTTCTTTTCTCAAAGCTCCCGAATCATTATCTGTCCTTAAACGCACACCGGACCCGATATCACCCAGGACGCCGCTCAGAGAAAAAATATACATTATCTATTCATTTTTAATAAATGTCAAGGCCAAGTAGACATGTCACTCAGATACTTCTGAACCCTTTCATTTTTTTCCCAAACACACATCGTCTTTATTTTTAAATCTATCTTTGATTATATCTTTAAATGTGTTTTTCTGGAAAACACACGGATGCATATAGATTTTTTTATTTTTTCCGTTATTTATAAATATAAGATATTTTTTATATCATTACTTAATAAATATGCAGTGGGCAGATAGCTTAATGGTAACCAATGGGGGGAAAGAATGTCGAGGTTGTTTGAATTCATTTTTCCTGTTCTGATGCTTTTGAGATATTCGTAAATCCATATACTCTTCCCCTTCCCTCCTCGCTACGACAACATGCCTGACCACAGAGTGCACTTAAAACCAATTTAAAACCCACAGATTGACTGCTACTGACAGCTTCACGCTTGCACGATCATCAGGCGATAGAAGAAGTATGTAATGCGCTTATATATGTTTACCAAGGTTAGGCTCGTAGGAAATGTACTCGTCGACCCTACAAATACTGTACGAGGCTG
>CM042174.1:55690096-55720096 GCA_023376005.1 Doryteuthis pealeii
ATCTATTGCTCGATTGCGATATGTACTATCTGGTTCAACATTTTGCAAAGTTTAACCTTAATCCTCTTGGGGGATTACAACATTTTACTCTGCCTCGGTGTTTGTTGATACAAGAGCTTTGCAGCAATACAGAGCGTTTTTATAAAGGCATTTTCACACTCATATGAGGAGTTTGAAAAAGCTACACATATTAAACTTACAAAATTTATCATGTGTCAAATTTTTTTAATTTAAAAAAAATTTTTTTTTTTTTGCTACTCTCTTTTTTCTCCAATATAGGTGAATGCTACAAAATATATCAACAGGGAAAGAAAAAATATTTCTTGTAAAAAGCTAATAAAAAAGAGTCTCGATAAAGAAAAGTGTGGAATTGAATATATATATATATATATATATATATATATATATATATATATATATATATATGGGGGTGTATGTGTGTGTGTGTGAATGTGTAGATATATATTTTAATATACTTATATATATATATAAATATAATATATATATATATATTATATATATATAATATATATATATATATATATATATATATATATATAAATATATATATATATATATATTTATATATCATATATATTCCTAAGTATATATATATATATGTATATATTTAAATATATATATATATAAGTATATATATATATATATCTAAATATATATAAGTATATATATATATTTGTATATACAATATATATATATATATATATATACACACAGACATATATATATATATATTATAATATATATATATATATATATATATATATATATATATATATATATATATGAATTTAAAAAGCAGTCGAAGACAACATATGATGAAGTCTGCGTTTGAGATAAGTCACCGAGCCCCTCCCCCCACACACACAAAAAAAAAAGAATACAAAATTAACAAAATAAAACAAACAGAAAAATTGAAAGTGAAAAGATAAAAATCATATGTTTTCTACGTTATCAATTTCAGTTCGCCGCCATTTTGTCCGACGGCGTCTCACGTTATTTTAAAATTTACCGCCAAAATTAAATTTAAGACTAAAAATAAAAATGAGATATTTTTTTTATCTAATGAAAAGCAAGAATCATTTTGTCAAGAAAGTTTGACGAATGCTTAGGAAGTTTAAACCAGTGGTTCCCCAACTTTTTCAGGCTAGCCTCTCTGGCTTCCCGGAGGATTCCTTTTATATATATATTTACCAACCCCTCCGCACGAGCTGGATATGACACAAGGTCAATTTCTTAAGCGGAGTTTAACAGGTTTGAATTCAGAGTTTTCCTTCTCCTAGACCGGTTGCCTAACCAAGGTATAGAGCCCAGTCTGCCCTACTATTTACTCATAGCTGGGGGGAGAGTAGGATTCATACCTTTCCCAAGGGTATTAGCGTTAAGTGAAATGCAACGTCCAAGATTTGAACTCGGGTGACGAGTCCATTTCCCATGACTTTAACCATTACACCACGCGCTTCCTAAAGGAATTCCTGTTATATACCTCTTTTACTCGGGTGTATATGATCGGTGGAGAGTTCATCTCGTATGAGAGAGAGGGAGAGAGAGAGAGAGAGAGAGAGAGAGAGAGAGAGAGAGAGAGAGAGAGAGACAAACAGAGAAGGAGACAGAGAGATATTGTTATGTACCCATGTTGCGAGTATATAAACAATAGTGTTCTTGTGATAGAGAGAGTAGAGACATTAGAGAGAGAGAGAGACAGATATATATATATATATATATATATATATATATATATATATATATATATATATAAGTATTAACTTACCTGTGGGTATAAGAACGATCGTTGGAAGCGCACAATATCCAGAGGTTAAGGTTGAGAAAAAACAAATACAAAGTGCTCAATACAATGTAGAGCATAAATTTATTTTAAGAATGGAAACGAGATACCTACTCGAGTTTCATCGATAGATTCTTCAGGGTTACTTTTAAATTAATCGAGTTTACGATTAATCTTTGGTGTTATAAACATGCCCGTTGGAATATATATCAATCTATATCCGTTTATCTCTTCCAGTATATTCCGATATATATCAGTCAATTGATCTCTCTCTCTCTCTCTCTCTCTCTCTCTCTATATATATATATATATATATATATATATATATATATATATATATATATATTGTTGTATATTGCTCTCTATTCCTATTCATCTATCAATGTCTGTCTGTGTGTAAAACAAAACTGAATCCCCTCATTCAAGTTGAAACTATAAAGCCTGACACCTACGCAGAGGAATCGGCCCTGCAATTAGGAAAAGCCGTAATCTTTGGGGAGAAAACAGCAAATAAGAATTTTTAGATGGGAACGCTTCGGTGTTGTTGGATTTGCTGGATTCGGTAAACTTTTTGTCTTTCTTTTTTGGATTTCTTGATTTTTATTTGAAAATATGAAAAAAAAAGAAAAAAAAAAGAAAAAAAGGAAGGAAAAGAAAAGATAAAACACCCTCATCGCCAAAGCACTAAGTCCTCATTCTCGATATGGTAAGGGTTAATGGATTGCTAATGTTAGTCATTAGCGTTCGTGGGGGATTTTACTTTTTCTATAAATTGATTGCTCACAGCAATTCAAGAAGAAAAAAGATGTTAAACTTAATAATAATAATAATCTTATTATAATGGAGATTGTGTGTTTGTCTGTCTGTAACCGAAACTATGTTACTATACAAGTCACAATTCCCTTTGTTATTTACATCACATCTCTATGATTTTATTTTTATTTAAACCTCAATTATTAATAAAATTGTTTTACATCATTAAGACTGTTGACCATATCTACATACTAACAACATGCAATTGTATTTATATATACAACAAAATAGCGGATTACAGTGTGAACGGAAGGCTAATTTGCATATTGATCTTAAAAATTTAATTTTAATAAATATATGCTTAGTATTATTCATTTCTAATTGTTTTGTTTTATCTTATTGAATATGAGCAAAAATCTCGGGGATAAATCTTAAAAGAAATCCATTAACAAGAAAAAATAACTGTCATTTTATTCTTTACTTCCTATTTTAACTAAATAATTAAATTAGGAAAATTTTCCCAATGAAAGACGGGAGTAAGGGAAAATGATGGAAGAGTTAGTTTCAAAGTTGTTCTATTTTTCAATCATACCCCCTCTGTTCCAAATCTTTTTATCTGCATTCTTATTCAGTTTCATTAGCCTTTCTAATTTAATATGATATTTTCTTATATTAAAACTTAAACACTTGCACCCGGAGGGTGCATATATTTGCTAGTAATAATAATAATAATAATAATAATAATAATAATAATAATAATAATAATAAAAAGAGAAACAGAATCATTAATAATTGCTGCACAAAATAATGCATAAGGACAAACTATATCAAAGCGAAAATTGATAAGACCCAACAAAATAGTAAATGTAGACTTTGTAATAGAGATGAGACTGTAAACCATATACTCTGTGAATGTAGCAAACTAGCTCAACGAGAATACAAAACTAGACACGACTGGGTTGGGAAGGTGATCCACTGGGAATTATGCAAAAAATTAAATTTTGACCATACAACAAAATGGTATATGCATAAACCAGAATCTGTTTTAAGTTCCGTGATGGCTCCCGATTATGACAAGAAAGTTCCCGAGTTCTAAAAGAAGATTCCCGAGTCCGAGAAGGTTCCCGAGTCCGACAAGAAATACCTGAAGAAGGCCGGAGGGCATATCGGCCGAAACGTTGTACAAATAACAATGAAGATGAGGACAATAGTCCGAATAACGCAGATAATACTAATCTATCTAAAGCTTTCGTGAAATGAAAAATACCTTTGATATATCTGAATCTCAGTAAACCATCAAAAGCTCTCGCGAAAATGTTACTAGCATATTGTTCATTTACATTGATTTATTTTCTTAATATTTCGTGATGAAAAAATCCCTTGTAGGAATGGGGTCTCTGGACTTAGAAAATTCTCAACAGGATGTTAAGAGTTAACACTAGTTCAACTTTTTATCCGGTTCGTATAAACCAAAAATTACAAATCCATACAGTTTATGTTAAGATAAAAAGGCTCAGAGATGCAATTAGATTTTTAAAAATTCTTTTCAATGTACTATAATTGTATATAATATTAACCTGTAAATTTGGACAATGAAATTCTTTTGTAGTTCGTAATATCAAATGAACAAAACAGTTTGTGTTAAGCTCTGGTAAAAAGAAAAAAAACGTTTGATATAACTGAATCTCAGTAAACTATCTAAACCAATGGTTATCAACCTTTTTTTTTACCTATTGACCCCCTTTTAATCCTATTTCATTTGGTTGCCCCCCCTAGCCATTCGTTGTTTAAAAATCCCATTGTATTTTTATAGTTAAATACATTTTATACTTGCTTGGGTCCCAAAAAATGCGGCCCTGTCGGTGGGGCATTAGAATGCACCGACTGCACCTCTGCAAAGGGGTAAGACTCCCCCAATGGGGCCACCTGTTAGCCGAGTGTGGCGACCCGCGACCCGTGATGCTTAGGATAGAGCCCAGGTGGATGAGCAGTCCATGACTTGCAATACTCCACTTTGGCCCTATCTTGGGCTAGACGGGCGGTTGGAGAGGCCCCCTCTGATCAATCGGCTGGTCACGTCAAGCCCTAGCACCTATATGATTTTCCCAACCCTATTGCCTTCATGGCAAGCCCCAGCCCCTCTTTATCATATGGGTGCTAGAAGGTGGTGACTGAGGGTCTACATGTCCCGGGAATGACGTTAAACTCTATCTGATGGTGAGGTTCCAGTTCTGGAGGTTTGGGGAATGTGGGGCATCTCTTCATCACCATTGCTCCCTGGTCCACTCTGACCCGGAGTGGTAGTACCTGTTAGGGTTCCATCTATGGGTTAAACAGAAAAATGTATTTATAAAAAATTGTATTATCCATTAAGAATTGATTTATTTCAAAACTTTATCGGCATTAAATGACCCACTGAGGTTGATATGCCGTAAAACAAAACAAAACAAAACCAAATCAAACCAAACCCCAAAAATGTTATATGGTACCCGGGGGTCCATATGGACCCCGGTTGAGAACCACGGATCTAAACAAATAAATAGATAAGTTAAAGCGTAGAAGGAAACTGTAGATGGGAGTCAAGTTGAAGATACAACCCCAGATGTCATCACTTCGCTTTGAGAAGTAGTAAGTTTTGATAATGGAAGTAAGTAACAGCTCTCGACAGAGATCTCTTGACGTTACACCGACGGCCGAACCCTGGCAATCTGATGCCATTAATTAAAATTCATCCATCGGGTGTCAGAATGTTTCGCTCCTGTGTCCACAGGGCAACTTGATATCCGATCCCCATGTTTACGCGACTGAACTCTTACCTACGTTGGCCATTAATCTGGACGTTGTAACAGTGTCCAGTCGGTTGGAGAGTGGTGCGTTTCCTACTTGGAATGCCCTTGAACACCTTCCAGTGTTTCGGCGGAATCTCCACAGACCTCACCCGTTTAATGAGGCTCATAGAATCTTGCGAGGTTTCTCTAATAGGCTGAAAAGGATGACGTGTACGCTTATCTATCTAAATAAGGTAGGCGCCCAACTCCATCATTTGAAACGCACTAGACTAATTGCTAAGAGATAGCGGGTATATGTTTGATTAGATATAATTGGGGTGTAGCATTTGTATTATATAATTATAGATTGTATCAACAAAAGAAAGATAGGTTTTCCATATTTTCTACTATATATATATATATATATATATATATATATATATATATATATATATATATATATATGTGTGTGTGTGTGTGTGTGTGTGTGTGTGTGTGTTTGTATGTGTGCATCTATGCATATTTATATATACTTACACAGAAATGTGAGAGAAATTATGAATTTATACAAAGATTAAAAATAAACATTAATATAGACACAGGTATCCATTTATACGGGAACACAAAAATATATGTATATATATATATATATATATATATATATATATATATATATATGAGAGGGTCATTCAAAAATTTCTAAACATCACCCAGGAATATGAACTGCTTCTCATAAAACTAGAAAAACTAATTCAAATTTCTGTTTTAATTTCAGTGCAGGTGAGGTCCATGCAAAAGTGAGAGATGCTTCACAAATCTAAAAATGGACAAATCAAAGCTCTAAGCAGTTCGAGGCTTAGAGCTTTTTGAATGACCGTTTACCCATTCATTGGCTATTCAATTTTCTGGTGGCCGCTAATAAAAAAAAAAAAATGTATATAGTATTATTCATATTTTTGCTTGAAGGCAATTACAATGCGTATATCGCATAAAATTCGATAATTATAGAAGATAATAATGACAAGTGAATTTCGGTAAATAATTATTCGATGAGTAGAACATCGTACAGACTGTTTCAACTTTATTAAGTCTCATCAACGATGTATACTAACGATTTCCCTCCGACAGAAATCGAAACCGGGATTTCAGCAGGATAGTCAGAAACCATACCGCTTCGGCCACGATACAGCACGGGACAATCCTTGCGAAATTAACCTGTCAATGATACTGATACGTCTCTACCATATGAGGTAAGGGGACGTTGAGTGAATAATAAAAAACCCAGGCCTTATGCTCTTCGGCGAAGGAAATTAGATTTTTGGATTTTTTTTTTTTTGCTTCTAAAAAAAAAAAAAAACATCCAAAAAAAAAAAATGTATTTTTATCTGTGTCTCCTGTCTGATGAGACTGAAATTCTAGGGAGTTTTAGAAATTTATTTAAATTTCTAAAAGCCTTTTAAGGTTTGGTCGAAATAAATTTATTACAGAATGACAGTTTATTGAGTTTTTCCTTCCTTTCAAATGTAAATATTGCTCTGTATTTAATCTAAATTATAGATTATTATACATTGAGCTCTCTAGGGATTTATAAAAATCCTTGTATTTGCACCTACTAAAACATGCAATATAATTATACAGTGAGATTTTTAAGATCCCATGTAGAATCACCCCTTACTACCAGTTTTGGATACCTTACATATATGAGGCAAGGTAAAAGGAAAGTGAACAAAATCAATGACTCAAACAAGTCCAAGAGGGGGAGAAATATTTCGTCCTTACTTAACGCGAAGGACTTCTTCAGTCATCTGACTTTTATTCAAAACAAAATTACGTACATTTATATGTTTAGACGAGAAAGTGAGTAGTAGCGGAATTGATGGGTAGGGGGTTAGGGAAGAATTGAGAAATGAGAATGACATGATATAAATTGTGGGGGAGGGTTTAGAGGAAGCTAGGAGGATGCTTGGTGTTAGATGGGGTAGGGGGTTGGTTGGGAGAGGAGGGTAAAATTCATGGTATTGGAGGGTTACATATATATATATATATATATATATATATATATATATATATATATATATATCCTAGACGGGTTACCTATCCATGGTTAAAGAGTCCGGTCTGTCCTGCTATTTTACCCATAGTTGGAGGGAGAATTGGATTCATACCTTTCCCAAAGTTATTAGTGCTATGTGAAATCCAAACAGCTTCGGCCGGGAATTGAACTCGGGTAGACGAGTCCATTTCCTATGCCTCTAACCATTAGACCACACGCCTCCTAGGGGTAGTAGTGGGTCAGATTTTTGCCGTATTATATGAGTGTTCAAGATTACTGATAGACCTATTATACATATAACCCCAAAGATTTCGTCCTTAAGCAGTAACAGGTGGCTACTTTGGGTGTATTTTACCCCTCTGCAGAGGTGCAGTCGGTGTATTCTACTTCCCCAGCCGACTCGACGGGGGTCAATATGTAGATAAAGAAATGTATGATAAAATCAAATAGAACTAAGAGATATCGCCCCAGTCGTTTTTAAAAGACATTCTTATTATTTTTCAACTTCTAAAATCGTATTTTATTTTAGTTTATTTGTCCTCTTGCATACTTGTAAAATCCAATGTGTAATCCCGTTATGAATATCGAATCATCTGTCAACTTTCCATTAAAACAGGGCGACCTAGGCTCTTGACTTCCCCAACGAATTCACCATCCGCCCCCCCCCCAAAAAAAAAAGAAAAAGAAAAGAAAACTAAAAAAAAAAAATTAACCCAAAAAAAACAAAAAAACCCAACGAGCCAAAACCTGAACTACCGTCAGTCAAAGTTAAAATGAAAATGAAAATATTGGTTGTTGTTTTGTTTTTGTTTGTTTTGTTTTAACATATGGGATCTCATTCCGGTTGTATGGCTGTCAAAGCAGGCTTTTCCATTTGTAATAGACTTTAGAGTCTTTCCATTAAATTGTCGGAATTTTTCTTCTTTCTCTCGATCTTCTACGGGAGTTTCTGGCTTTTAAGATGTGGTCTGCTCATCCAACTTCCTCACTTACGGTGTCTTTCATTTTCGATTCTCAAATGGGTTCCTTACTTTAATTTCACAAACAGAATTGTGTCTGATTAGCCAGAAAATAAAAAAACAAATAAACAAACAAATAAATAGATAAATAATAATAATAATAAAAATAATAATAATAATAATAATAATAATAATGGTGCACTTGGAACAGTCCCAAAAGCATTAGAAAAGGGTTTGGAAAGTTTGGATATCAGAGGAAGGATTGAAACCATTCAGAACACTGCACTACTGCAATCTGCCAGAATACTCAGAAGAGTCCTGGAGACCTGAGGAGACTTGCTGTCACTCAGACTCCAGTGAAAGACCATCAGCTAACACTGATGTGAAAACTCAAAAGGAGTAAATAATAATAATAATAATAGAAAGTCAAAGTGATACCAATTGTAGTTGGTGCACTTGGAACGGTCCCCAAAAATCTTGAAAAAAAAAACTGGAAAATCTGGAAACCAGAGGAAGAATTGAGACCATCCAGACTACTGCACACTCTTGCAATCTGCCAGAATACTCAGAAGAATCCAGGAGACCTGAGGAGACTTGTTGTCACTCAGACCCCAGGGAAATACTATCAGCTAGCACTGGTGTGACAAACTAAGAAATAATAATAATGATAATAATATGTATCAAGAAAGGAAGGGTGAAGCGGTCTTGCCAAGGACTGCGTAGAAACCACAATCCAACAACTTGAAGATTACACAAGAGCAAAGACAGATTACTTATGGCGGCCAAACAATAGTATATGTGAAAGATGGACAAACAGAAAAACAACAAAAACTAGAAAACAAAAAATGGGAAGAAAAACATTTATATGGACGCTTCAAACGACAAATAGATGAGGTTGCACATCAAAAGACTTGGACATGGTTAAGAAAGGGAAACCTCAAAAGAGAAACAGAATCACTTATAATTGCTGCACAAAATAATGCCATAAGGACAAACTACATCAAAGCGAAAATTGATAAGACCCAACAAAATAGTAAATGTAGACTTTGCGGTAATAGAGATGAGACTGTTAACCATATACTCTGCGAATGTAGCAAACTAGCACAACGAGAATACAAAACTAGACACGACTGGGTTGGGAAGGTGATCCACTGGGAATTATGCAAGAAATTAAATTTTGACCACACAACAAAATGGTATATGCATAAACCAGAATCTGTTCTTGAGAACGAAACGCACAAAATTCTCTGGGACTTTGAAATTAAAACGGATCACCTTATCCCAGCAAGAAGACCAGACCTAGTGTTGATTAATAAAAAAGAAAGAACTTGTCAACTGGTGGATTTTGCAGTGCCAGCGGATCACAGGGTGAAGTTAAAGGAAAATGAAAAAATTGACAAATATCTGGACCTTGCCAGAGAACTGAAAAAGTTATGGAATATGAAAGTGAAAGTTATACCAATTGTAGTTGGTGCACTTGGAACAGTCCCAAAAGCATTAGAAAAGGGTTTGGAAAGTTTGGATATCAGAGGAAGGATGGAAACCATTCAGAACACTGCACTGCTGCAATCTGCCAGAATACTCAGAAGAGTCCTGGAGACCTGAGGAGACTTGCTGTCACTCAGACTCCAGTGAAAGACCATCAGCTAACACTGATGTGAAAACTCAAAAGGAGTAAATAATAATAATAGAAAGTCAATGTGTAGTTGGTGCACTGAGAACGGTCCCCAAAAATCTTGAAAAAAAAACTGGAAAATCTGGAAACCAGAGGAAGAATTGAGACCATCCAGACTACTGCACACTGTTGCAATCTGCCAGAATACTCAGAAGAATCCAGGAGACCTGAGGAGACTTGTTGTCACTCAGACCCCAGGGAAATACCATCAGCTAGCACTGGTGTGAAAAACTAAGAAATAATAATAATGATAATAATATGTATCAAGAAAGGAAGGGTGAAGCGGTCTTGCCAAGGACTGCGTAGAAACCACAGTCCAACAACTTGAAGATTACACAAGAAAGAGCAAATACAGATTACTTATACAAATAATAGTATATGTGAAAGATGGACAAACAGAAAAACAAGAAAGACTAGAAAACAAAAATGGGAAGAAAAACAATTATATGGACACTTCAAACGACGAAGAGGTTGCACATGAAAAGACTTGGACATGCTTAAGAAGAGGAAACCTCAAGAGAATAACTGAAGCACTAATAATTGCTGCACAGAATAATGCCATAAGGACAAACTATATCAAAGCAAAAATTGATAAGACCCAACAAAAATGTTAAATGTAGACTATGCGATAATAGAGAGGAGACTGTAAACCATGAACTATGCGAATGTAGCAAAATAGCACAACGGGAGTACAAAACTAGACACGACTGGGTTGAGAAGATGATCCACTGGGAATTATGCAAAAAAATTTAATTTTGACCATACAACAAAATGGTATATGCATAAACCAGAATCTGTTATTGAGAACGAAACGCATAAAATTCTCAGGGACTTTGAGATAAAAATGGATCACCGTATCCCAGCAAGAAGACCAAAACTAGTATTGATTAACAAAAAAGTAAGAACTTGTCAGCTGGTGGATTTTGCAGATATCTGGACCTTGCGAGAGAACTGAAAAAGTTATGGAATATGAAAGTCAAAGTGATAACAATTGTGGTTGCTGCGCTTGGAACAGTCCAAAAAAGTTAGGAAAAAGACTGGAAGATCAGGAAATCAGAGGAAATAATAATAATAATAATAATAATAATAATAATAATAATAATAGAAAGTCAAACTGATACCAATTGTAGTTGGTGCACTTGGAACGGTCCCCAAAAATCTTGAAAAAAAACTGGAAAATCTGGAAACCAGAGGAAGAATTGAGACCATCCAGACTACTGCACTATTGCAATCTGCCAGAATACTCAGAAGAATCCTGGAGACCTGAGGAGACTTGTTGTCACTCAGACTCCAGAGAAATACCATCAGCTAATGCTGGTGTGAAAAACTAAGAAATAATAATAATAATAATAATAATAATAATAATAATAATACAGGTGAACAAGAAAGCTCTTAGAAACCAAGCTCAACAGCAGAAATCTAAGCAAAGGAATAAATACTTGGGCCGTCCTCGTTATAAGATACTCAGGACCATTCTTAAAATGGACAAAAGAAGAACTCAGACAGATAGACCAAAGGACTAGGAAATTAATGACGATCCACAATGCTCTACACCCTAGAGATGATAAAGATAGACTATATGTACCAAGAAAAGAAGGTTGAAGAGGTCTTACCAATATAGAGGTCTGTATAGAGGCCACAATCCAAGGACTCGAAGAATACAAAAACAAGAGCAAAGAAAGATTATTTATGGCAGCCAACAACAGCAGATGTAATGTATGGAGAAACAGAAAAACAACAAAAACTAGAAGATGGGAAGAAAAACAATTATATGGGCACTTCAAACGACAAATCGGAAAGGTTGCAGATGAAAAGACTTGGACATGGTTAAGAAGAGGAAACCTCAAGAGAGAAACTGAATCACTAATAATTGCTGCACAAAGAACAAATTATGTCAAATCAAAAATAGATAAGACGCAAAAAAACAGTAAATGTTGATTGTGCGGTGACAGAGATGAGTCTAAAACATATACTAAACTAACTAGCAAATATATGCACCCTCCGGGTGCAAGTATTTAAGTTTGAATGTAATAAAATATTGTATTAAATTAGAAAGACTAATGAAACTAAATAAGAATGCAGATAAAAAGATTTGAAACAGAGGGGGGTATAATCGAAAAATAGAACAACTGAAACTTACACTTCCAAAACTCTCGTCTTTCATTGTTATTTTTTCTAATTTAAGTATTTAGTTAAAAGAGGAAGTAAATAATAAAATTACAGTTATTTCTTCTTGTTAATGGATTTCATTTAAGATTCATTGAAGAGATTGTTGCTCATATTCATTAAAATAAAACCAAACAATTAGAAATCAATAGTACTAAACACATATTTATTAAAATCACATTTTAAATATCAATATGCAAATTAGCCTTCCCGTTCACACTGTAAACCGCTATTTTGTTGTATATATAAATACAATTGCATGTTATTAGTACGTAGATATGGTCAACAGCATTAATAATGTAAAACAATTTTATTAATAATTGAGATTTAAATAAAAATAAAATCATTGAGATTGTGATGTCAATAACAAAGGGAATTGTGACTTGAGTAGTAATATAGTTTCGGTTACAGACAGAAAAACACACAATCTCCATTATAATAAGATGTAGCAAACTAGCACAACGGGAATACAAAGTTAGACACGACTGGATTGGAAAAGTGATCCACTGGAAATTATGCAAAAAATTACATTTTGACCATGCAACAAAATGGTATATGCATAAACCAGAATCTGTTCTTGAGAAGGAAACGCATAAAATTCTCTGGGACTTCGAGATGAAGACGGATCACCCTATCCCAGCCAGAAGACCAGACTTAGTGTTGATTAACAATATATATATATATATATATATATATATATATATATATATATATATCTTATTATAATGGAGATTGTGGATTTATCTGTAACCGAAACTATGTTACTATACAAGTCACAATCCCCTTTGTTATTTACATCACATTCTCCATGATTTTATTTTTTATTTAAACCTCAATTATTAATAACATTGTTTTACATCATTAAGACGGTTGACCATATCTACATACTAATAACATGCAATTGTATTTATATATACAACAAAATAGCGGATTACAGTGTGAATGGGAAGGCTAATTTGCATATTGATCTTAAGAAAATTGATTTTAATAAATATATCCTAGGAATTATTGATTTCTAATTGTTTGTTTTTATCTTATTGAATATGAGCAAAAATCTTGGGGATAAATCTTTTAAAAAATCCATTAACAAGAAGAAATAACTGTAATATTATTCTTTACTTCCTATTTTAACTAAAGAGTTAAATTAGGAAAATTTACAAATGAAAGATGGGAGTAATGGAAAATGATGGAAGAGTTAGTTTCAAAGTTGTTCTATTTTTCAATCATACCCCCTCTGTTCCAAATCTTTTTATCTGCATTCTTATTCAGTTTCATTAGCCTTTCTAATTTGATATGATATTTTATTATATTAAAACCTAAATACTTGCACCCGGAGGGTGCATATATTTGCTAGTATATATAAGATATATGTATATATTATATATATATATATATATATATATATATATATATATATATATATATATATATATATATAGAGAGAGAGAGAGAGAGAGAGAGAGAGAGACTGGTGATATTGTTGTCTCCATACATATGAAATGAGAAAATAGTGAAAAACGAATATATATATATATATACATATATATATATATATATATATATATATATATATATATATATATATTCCTGTTTTATTATTTTCTCATTTCATATGTATGAAGGCTTCATTATGCAATAAGACAACTCATTTCCCTTAACACCTTCGCAATTTGTCAGTAGGACTGTTAAGCCGTCTCTCGAGTCCTTCAAATTGTTTTCGATAATTATATGACCGTGACAGATATTTGGGATTTTATGTCCGTTTAGACGGGCATATTATGCGAATGGGGAAAGTTTATTTTCACCTGTCATCTGGTAGCGCCTGGAAAATGTTCGTGGGAGGAACCCCTTATGGCTCAAATACAAGGGAATGGCAAACTATTAGTTATGTAACAAAATGAGAATCCGAGATTTTGTTTTAGATTTCATAGTACTCTGCTGATCATTATTTGAGCACTTTTAATTTATCAAACGTTTCTGAAATGAGTGTTTGTTCTCCTTTGTTATTCATATATATATATATATATATATATTATAAAATAATAAAATTCGAAGGCAATACAATGCGTAAAAAATAAAGACAAAAAGATGTTTATATGTCTAATCGATTTCAAAGCGAAGCTTTATCATCAGAGTTTTATTTCAGAAATGACGTGCTTATGTTTTTTTTATTTGTGTGGTTATAATTTCTCATCTTATTTCCTTTTCCTCTCCTTTTTTTCCTCTCTTTCTTCTTCTCCTCCTTTATGAATGGGCGAATAACTGTAATTTCTTATTTCTCTCTTTCTTTTTTTTTTTTCTTTTTTTTCTTTTTTTTTCTTTTTTTTTTCTTTTTTTTTTATATGAAAAATAGATGGAAATTAATCCGACAGTATGAAATTTAACATTTTGAAAAAACATATGATGTTTGTTATGTGATTGCTGACAGGCCTGTTTCGACCAATTCGATATAAATTGGTCTTCATCAAAGAGCGACATAGACGAGAAGAAAAATATCCGTTAAAAAGACTGTTTACAAAACGAACGCTGAAATCAACCGCTGAAATTTTTGAAAAATACATGTTCTGATTTAAAAATAAAATAAATTTTATTTTTAATTTTTAAAAAATCGGAAGCATTATAGTTCATAGTAAAACTCAAAAGAGTTTATTGTAAAAATTGTTCGTCTATGTCGCTCTTTGATGAAGACCAACTTATCGATTTGGTCGAAACAGGCCTGTCAGCAATCACATAACAAACATCATATGTTTTTTCAAAATGTTAAATTTCATATATATATATATATATATATATATATGTATATATATTATTATTTATATTTTGCTTGAAGGCAATTATAATGCATGTATCGCATGAAATTCGATAATTATAGAAAACAATCTTGACAAGTGAATCCCGGCAAAGGATGGCTCGCTATGCAGAACACCGTACAGACTATTTCGACTTTATTAAGTCTCATCAGCGATGTATACTAACGACTCCCCTCCGACAGGAATCGAAACCGGGACCTCAGCAGGCATAGTCAGAGACCATATCCGTTCGGCCGCCGGTATATAACAAACAATCCCTGTGAAATTAACCTTGTCAATGATACTACACGCCTCTACCATAGTAGGTAAGGGGACGTTTATTGAGTAGTAAACAAACCCGGCCGTAAGCTCTTCGGCGAAGTGAATAAGATTTTTGGATGATATATATATATATATATATATATATATATATATCGAGGTTCTTAGTTCGATACCGGTCCTCGCCAACTCAGCGTATGAGTAGTACAGGGATCTGTACGGTAAAGTAAGGAGGTGATGGTAGGTCTGGTGCTCCACCTCAGACGCCAAAACTATCTCCTTGGTCTAGCGCTCGTGAAAAGGGGCTAGACTCCCTAGTGATTACGTGGTGTACAGATACACATACTCATTATTTTATGGTCCGATTAAGGGAGTAAAATCGCTAATATAGACTTTATTAATGGGGTTTTCTATTGGAAGATGGTGTGCAAGTTGTAAATTATTTGATAAAATTATTTTCTAAGGAGAACTGCATATGAAAGTAAACAATATATATGAAAGTAAACAAACAATGTATTTGAGGTGGCGATAGCCGACAATTTTTGGGCGAATAAGTATTTGATTGAAGTCATACCTAATTTTTGAAAATTAATTATCAACTAATTAATTTTCAAAAATTAGGTATGACTTCAATTAAGCACATATTCTCCCATATATATATAGGGGCCGGGTTAGCTCAGTCGGTAGGGCGTTCGGCTAGAAACCACATGGTTCCTAGTTCGATACCGGTCCCCGCCAACTCAGCGTATGAGTAGCACAAGGATCTGTGCGGTAAAGTAAGGAGCTGATGTTAGGTGTGGCGCTCCACCTCAGATGCTAATAACAATCTCCTTGGTCTAGCGCTATTGAAAAGGGGATAGACTCCCTTGCTGACTGGCTGATACCGACATATATATATATATATATATATATATATATATGAAGTTAAGTAAACAAACAAATGTGTTTATTTTTTATATGGCTTTAAGCCGACAATTTTTGGAGGATATGTGCTTAATTGAAGTCATACCTAATTTTGAAAATTAATTAGTTAATAATTAATGAATTTAGGCGGGCAAATATGTTAAAATGTAAGGCTAAACGAATCGAGAAAATGTCAATCCCTGAATGTAATAGGTCGAAATGTACATTCAGGGATTGAAATTTTCTCGATTCATTTAGCCTTACATTTGAACATATTTGCCCGCCTAAATTCATTAATTATTAACTAATTAATTTTCAAAAATTAGGTATGACTTCAATTAAGCACATATCCTCCAAATATATATATATATATATATATATATATATATATATATATATATTGTATATTTTGGCAGGAAGTTATAATGTACAAACACTTTGTGTTTAAAACTAATGATCATTTTCAAGTGCTTACGTTCAAGCCTTCTTGTCGTTTACTCTCATATCGGAGTCCAGATGGCAGAGAAGCTGCTTCCAACACCCTTCCACTTGAAGAAACTGCTTTATACCCTTCCAAATGAAAAAAACAAACATTTGTACCATAAAATTGATAAATAGATAAACAAACAAAAACTACAACAAATAATCCACCTGAAGATGAATATGGTCGTGCTTGAAAAAAATATGGAGCACTAGCTGAACTATATCAACTCCGATATAAGAAAAATCACAAGAAGTCTTGAACGTAAGTTTAGAGGAAAACCTCAACGACACAAAAAGAAAAGAAGAAAAAAACCGAAAGAGTCACAATTTTGACTATCAGGAAAAATAAAAATAATCCGAATGAGTCTAGATATCAAATATTAGAAAGTACTTAAAACGTACTTGTAAAACCGGTTCAGAAGTTAACTACTAAGATTTCACCAAGAAGATAATTCTGAGAGCTTATATATATATATATATATATATATATATATATATATATATATATATTATATATTTAAGAGATTTGAAAAAACAAGTGTTCCGAAAATAGGATGAATATTAGAAAGTACTTCAAACGTACTTGTAAAACCGGTTCAGAAGTTAACTACTAAGATTTCACAAGAATTCTGAGAGCTTATATATATATATATATATATATATATATATATATATATATATATATATATAAAAACAAGTGTTCCGAAAATAGGATGAATATTAGAAAGTACTTCAAACGTACTTGTAAAACCGGTTCAGAAGTTAACTACTAAGATTTCACCAAGAAGAAGAAAATTATGAGAGCTTATATATATATATATATATATATATATATATATATATATATATATATATTAAGAGATTTGAAAAAAAATAGATGATATTAGAAAGTACTTAAAACGTACTTGTAAAACCGGTTCAGAAGTTAACTACTAAGATTTCACCAAGAAGAAGAGAAATATATATATATATATATATATATATATATATATATATATATATATATAAGAGATTTGAAAAAAAAGTGTTCCGAAAATAGGATGGAAAGTACTTCAAACGTACTTGTAAAACCGGTTCAGAAGTTAACTACTAAGATTTCACCAAGAAGAAGAAAATTATGAGAGCTTATATATATATATATATATATATATATATAATATATATATTATTATACATATATATATATATATATATATATATATAATATATATATATATATTTATATATATATTATATTAAGAGATTTGAAAAAACAAGTGTTCCGAAAATAGGATGAATTTATTTATCGATGTTTAAAAGTTTCGGTTTCTTTAAACCTTCATCAGGATGTATCTTGGGGTGGAGAAATAGATAGATGTTTTTATAGATGACAGGAGATGAACATTTTTATTCTTTTTTTTCAAATTTCTTAATATTGTTGGATTTATTTTCCATATTTATATATATATATATATATATATATATATATATATATATATATTGGTTTGTTGGTTGGTTGGTTTTGAAGGATATCACAATGCAACTGTAAAGAAAAATAAGGTAACTATGGTGTTGTTTGTTAACCTCTGATTTATTCTTGATATTTCGAGATTAAAATCTCTTCTACAGAAGATATCCAGAACTGAAGCAGTTATCTCGAAATATTAAGAATAAATCGTAGGTTAACAAACATCAGCATAGTTACCTTCTTTTTTCTTTACATTTGCATTGTAATATCCTTCAAAACCAACCAACAAGCCAAGATAAACACAATGCTTCAAGCAAATTATAAAACACGCACACACCTATATATGTATATATATATACACATATATATATTTACACATACACACACACACACACACACACATATATATATATATATATATTATATTATAAATTGTTTTCTTCTTTAACAGCATTGTGTGATGTTTTCATTCCACCTTTTCTTACTCATATATATATATATATATATATATATATATATATATATATATATAAAAAAAAGAAGGTCCGCAAAATGTATTTTGTTCTCAGAAAATTTTTTAAAATTCTTTTGTTTTACATATGCAACACGTGTTTCAGATCTTCTGGTATCTTCTTCAGGCTTTGATAATATGAAAAAAAAAATTTTTTTTTCCATATTATCAATCAAAGCCTGAAGAAGATACCAGAAGATCTGAAACACGTGTTGCATATGTAAAACAAAAAGAATTAAAATTTTTTTCTGAGAACAAATACATTTTGCGGACCTTCCTTTTTTATAAAATATTGAATTTTCTCCCGTTGGAATCAGAACAACATTTTATGTATATATATATATATATATATATATATATATATATATATATATATATATATATATATATATATATATATATATATATATATATATATATATATATATATATATATATATATGTGGCCTGGTAGGTTATTAGTGGGAAATTGAATATAGCCATATCAAAAATATTATAGGTACAGAATATAATATAATATAGAATAATATTTAAACACTATACAATAAAATAATACAATATAATATACAAGTCATTAAACTCTATGCTATAAAATAGAATTTAATATACAATAGGGATTAAACCTTATACTATAAAAGAATAGAATATACTATAGAATAGGGATTAAACCTTGTACTATATATATATACTATTATATATAATTTTTTATTATAATGGAGATTGTGGGTTTGTCTGTCTGTAACCGAAACTATATTACTATACAATTCACAATTCCTTTGTTATTTACATAACATTCTCCATGATTCTATTTTTATTTAAACCTCAATTATTAATAAAATTCTTTTACATTACTTACACTGTTGACCATATCTACATGATATTTTCCACGTACCCCACTTGTACGTGTCAGGCACAAGGCCCTATTTATGTGGGACCACCCACAAGCCGAAGCTCATGGGGTGGCGGGTGAAAAATTGCGTCGATCCCGTCGGCATTCCCCCTCAAGGGGGGCGCCTCAGGCACTGGGCAATAAACCCAGACCTGCCCCTTTAAATCAAGGGGGCAGGTGTTGCCTGGGGGGATGGCCCCCTGGGATCGACGCTATTAACTCGTAAAGATCCAGGGCCGAAGCCACTGGACCCTGGCGTTGACCATATCTACATACTAATAACATGCAATTGTATTTATATATACAACAAAATAGCGGTTTACAGTGTGAATGGGAAGGCTAATTTCTATAGTGATCTTAAAAATTGATTTTAATAAATATATGCTTAGTATTATTGATTTCTAATTGTTTGGTTTTATCTTATTGAATATGAGCAAAAATCTCTTCAATAAATCTTAAAAGAAATCCCTTAACAAGAAGAAATAACTGTAATATTATTCTTTACTTCCTATTTTAACTAAACAGTTTAATTAGGAAAATTTACCAATGAAAGACGGGAGTAACGGAAAATGATGGAAGTGTTAGTTTCAAAGTTGTTCTATTTTTCAATCATACCCCCTCTGTTCAAAATCTTTTTATCTACATTCTTATTCAGTTTCATTTGCCTTTCTAATTCAATATGATATTTTATTATAAAATTTAACTAAAATACTTGCACACGGAGGGTGCATATATTTGCTAGTATAATGTAATATAATATTGGGATTAAGACTATAAAAGAATAGAACTTAATATATAAAAGGATTAACCTTTATACTATAAATCAATAGAATATGATATAAAATAGTGATTAACCCTTATACAATAAAAGACTACTATTTAAACCTTATACTAACCCTAAGCCCCTAGTTAACTAACATAGTATTAAAGGTTGACCCAGAAAAAACAGAACCCATACATTTTGTAATAAAACTGTTAATTTTAATTTTAATTCTTTTAAAGTCTAAGTCCAACAAGGGTTAGGGTTTAGGGTTTAGGGTTAGTGTTAGGGTTAGGGTTAGGTTTAGGGTTTAGGGTTAATTTAATGGTAAAATAAATAAATAATTTGGGTTCTGTTTTTTCTGGGTCACTCTGTAATATCATGTTACTCAACTATAAAATAACCACAATTGGAATAGATAGCTGTGTATTTAGTTGTGATTGTTTCACAGTAATTCCTTTAATTTATTGAGAATTTGGTAGAACGTGATGAATGCATGTTCACCTTGCACACATCTTCATCTCCTCAAGCTCCAAAGTTTCCATCCTTTCACACTAATGGAGAGAACCTGATGCATTTGCACCTGCGTTCATACCTGTTTACCTGACACCTAGAAAATACCCTCACGGAAATTTTACAATAATGGGGTGATCTTTATCTATCTCTCCCCCCCCCTCTCTCTCTCTCTCTCTCTCTTCACACACACACACACACACACACATATTTATATTTATATTTATAATAGAGGCGTGAGTTGTAGGAAATAGACTCGTCAACGGGAGTTCAATCCCTGGACAAAGCTGTTGGAATTTCACATGGCGCTAATACCCTTGGGTAAGGTATGATTCCAATTCTCCCTGCAGCTCTGGATAAATAGCAGGGCAGACTGGGCTTTTTAACCATGGCTAGGTAATCAGTCCAGGAGAAGGAAAACTCTGAATTCAAACCTGTTAAGCTCCGCTTGAGAAATTGACCTTGTGTCGCATCCTGCTCGTTGGTATAGATATATATGTATATATTTACTGTGTTTCCTCGAAAATAAGACCTACCTGCAAAATAAGACGAAGTGTGATTTCTAAGGATGTTTTAAATCATAATCTCTCCCCTTAAAATGATAATTGAGAGAAAGTCAAGAGAAATAGACATTCTTCACAATGATATCATGGGACGGAATTGTCGACAATAAACATCCAGTTTCCATAACAGCCCGTATTTGTCTACTTTTCTCCATATATATATATATATATACAATGAATAGTGAATAAAACAATGAGAAAAGTATTGGCATGAAAAGGTGCTCAATGCTAATAAAGCAGATTTATAATCAATGGTAATATTATGGTATTACACTCATAACTTGAAGTTTCATGGTAATCCAATCATCAGATGAGTTCAATGGTTGAGATGTCAAAAACCAGTCGTGAATCAACCATTTCACGACTTGTTTTTAAGATCTCAACCATTGAACTCATCTGATGATTGGATTATCATGAAACTTCAAGTTATGAGTGTAAAACCATAATATTACCATTGATTATATATATATATATATATATATATATATATATATATATATTATAAAAGCCTCCATTCTCTCCAGTTGTATGCGTTTCCAAGAGGTGACGTTCACTTTTTAGAAACTTAATTTCTTGAATATTGTGAAGTCAAGTGAAATAACCAAAATTCGTTATAGTATCTTGTCAGTATTTGTATTCACAATTGTTTGAGAATCATTTATTCGGGTCTCAAACCCGGCCAGGGGTAGCTGTTAAGGTATAACCACACTGATGAGAGGTGATACCTCGAAACAAGTGTCTGTGGATTACTTATTTATTATATATATACTCCCACTTTGGTTGAGTTCTCTAAATAGGGATTTGATTGTAAAATTCACCGTTCTGGCGTGTAGCTAACCCTCGCTTTGTTTACAAAAAGTTTGAGGACTCTAGTGAATTCATTTCCGCTTAGAAATGTATCAATTAAAAATTCTCCTTTATTTGACAGCCGCCTCTGGCCGCACGGGTAAGAGATTTGGCGTCTGTGGATTACTTATTATATATATCTTATTATAATGGAGATTGTGTGTTTTTCTGTCTGTAAACGAAACTATATTCCCACTCAAGTCAAAATTCTCTTAGTTATTGACATCACATTCTCCATGATTTTATTTTTTATCTAAACCTCAATTATTAATAAAATTGTCTTACATTATTAATACTGTTAACTATGTCTACATACTAACAACATGCAATTATATTTATATATACAACAATATAGCGCTTTACAATGTGAACGGGAAGGCTAATTTGCATATTAATATTAAAAAATCGAATTTAATAAATATGTGCTTAGTATTATTGATTTCTAACTGTTTGGTTTTATTTTAATGAATATAAGCAAAAATCTCTTCAATGAATCTTAAAAGAAATCCATTAACAAGAACAAATAACTGTAATTTTATTCTTTACTTCCTATTTTAACTAAATACTTAAATTAGAAAAAATAACAATGAAAGACGAGAGTGATGGAAGAGTAAGTTTCAGTTGTTCCATTTTTTATTATACTCCCTCTGTTTCAAATCTTTTATTATACTCCCTCTGTTTCAAATCTTTTTATCTGTGTTCTTATTTAGTTTCATTAGCCTTTCTAATTTAATACAATATTTTATTACATTAAAACTTAAATACTTGCACCCGGAGGGTGCATATATTTGCTAGTATATATATATATATATATATATATATATATATATATATATATTATATATATAAGACCTCTATTGTCTCCAGTTCTATGCGTTTCCAAGAGGTGACGTTCACTTTTTAGAAACTTAATTTCTTGAATATTGTTAAGTAGAGTGAAATAACTAAAATTCGTTATGGTATCTTGTCAGCATTTGTATTCACAATTGTTTGAGAATCATTCATGAGTCAAAACCCCTCCCTACCGAATGTGTCAATCACTCTTGTATTGTGTGAGCATTACCCTGATTAAAGCAAGGTCAGTGACCCTCCCGGATTTGTCGGAAATTGGGAGCGCGGGGGGCGGGTGCCGTTGACCGAGCCAATACTGACGAAGTTGGTCATTGATTATGCTTTGACGTCGTCGCCAGTGTATGCGTGTATTTGACATTCGGCAGGTCATCAGAGGTGGACGCACCGTGAGTGGGGTGTGTGTGTGGGGGAGGGGGGCGGTGCTGACTGACGTGCGGTCGTATTTGAGGGGGTGGGGTGGCGAGAAATCGAACATCTTCAATTTCTCGTGTTTATCCGTCAACTTTGTCGGTCCGATTTTCTTCCTTTGCGACCAGCCGACATATTGTCTTCTGATCTTTCGTTCTTTCTTTCTTTCTTTCTTTCTTTTTCTTTGCAACCTGTCTTCTTTCCTTCTTGTTTTCTTGTTTTCTTTATTTTATTCTTTCTTTCTTTCTGTCATCTTTGTTTTGTTTCTTTTTTTGACCTGTCAACTTCCTTCCTTTCTTCCTTTCTTTTTTCAATCTTTATTTGTCATATTCTTTTCTTTCTTTCCTTTTTCTTTCTTTCTTTACGACCTGTCATCTTTCTTTCTTTCTTTTTTCTTTCTTTCTTTCTTTCTTTCTTTAGGACATGCCATCTTTTATTTATTTATTTATCTTTCTCTCTTTATTTTTAATCTACGTCAACTTCATACTTCTTTCTTTCTTTCTTTATCTTTTTCTCTTTTTATTTTTAATCTACGTCACCATCATACTTCTTTCTTTCTTTCTTTCTTTCTTTCTTTCTTTATCTTTCTCTCTCTTTATTTTTAATCTACGTCAACTTCATACTTCTTTCTTTCTTTCTTTCTCTTTCTCTCTCTTTATTTTTAATCTACGTCAACATCATACTTCTTTCTTTCTTTCTTTGTTTGTTTCTTTCTCTTTCTCTCTCTTTATTTTTAATCTACGTCAACTTCATACTTCTTTCTTTCTTTCTTTTTCTTTATCTTTCTCTCTCTTATTTTTAATCTACGTCAACTTCATACTTCTTTTCTTTCTTTCTTTCTTTCTTTCTTTTTCTTTCTCTCTCTTTATTTTTAATCTACGTCAACTTCATACTTCTTTCTTTCTTTCTTTCTTTCTTTCTTTCTTTATCTTTCTCTCTCTTTATTTTTAATCTACGTCAACTTCATACTTCTTTCTTTCTTTCTTTTCTTTCTTTCTTTCTTTCTGGAATGTAATTTCTTTTTTCATCAATTTTTCTTCTTTTCATTGTTCTTTCATTCATTCTTTCTTTCTTTGTTTCTCTCTTTCTGCCATTCTTTCTTTCTAATCTTCGTTAACTAAATTCTTCTTTCTTTCTTTCTTTCTTTTTTTCATTCTTTCTGTCTAACTTGCTGAAATTTATTTTCTCTTTGTTTTACTTTCTTTCTTTCTTTCTTTCTTTTTTCCATCTTTATTTGTCATATTCTTTTCTTTCTTTCCCTTTTCTTTCTTTCTTTACGACCTGTCATCTTTCTTTCTTTCTTTCTTTTTTCTTTCTTTCTTTCTTTCTTTCTTTAGGAAATGCCATCTTTTGTTTATTTATTTATTTATCTTTCTCTCTCTCTTTATTCTTAATCTACATCAACTTCATACTTCTTTCTTTCTGTCTTTCTTTCTTTCTTTCTTTCTTTCTTTCTTCTGAAATGTAATTTTTCTTGTTTTCATCAATTTTTCTTTCTTTCCATTGTTCTTTCATTCATTCTTTCTTTCTTTCTCTTTTTCTACCATTCTTTCTTTCTTTCTTTCTTTCTTTCTTTCTTTCTATTTATCATTCTTTTTAATCTATTTTAACTAAATTCTTCTTCCTTTCTTTCTTTCTTTTTTCCTTCTTTCTGTCTAATCTTCGTTAACTATATTCTTCTTCCTTTCTTTCTTTCTTTTTCATTCTTTGTATGGAACTTGCTGAAATTTATTTTCTCTTTGTTTCCATCTTTCTTTCTTTCTTTCTTTCTTTCTGTCTTTCTTTCTTTCATTCTTTCTTCTGAAATGTAATTTTTCTTGTTTTCATCATTTCTTTTTCTTTCCATTGTTTCTTTCATTCATTCTTTCTTTCTTTCTTTTTTCTACAATTCTTTCTTTCCTTTCTTTCTTTCTTTCTTTTCTTTCTTTCTATTTATCATTCTTTTTAATCTATTTTAACTAAATTCTTCTTCCTTTCTTTCTTTCTTTTTTCCTTCTTTCTGTCTAACTTGCTGAAATTTATTTTCTCTTTGTTTTACTTTCTTTCTTTCTTTCTTTCTTTGTTAACTACTGAAATTTGATTGTCTTTATTTTCTTCTTTCTTTCTTTCTTTCTTTCTTTCTCTTTGTTCCTTTTCTTTTTGTTCTTATTCTTTTTCTTCTTCACATTCTTTCATTTCTCTGTCAACTTTTTTTCTCTTTTATAATAAGTATCAACACATTTATCAATCGTGAATATACCATAGATATATTCATTTTTAGGATTATAATATTGCAAGGAGGTAATAAGTAATTGCCTTCTCTTGAATTTGGGATCGGTGTCTTTGGACACTCCTTGGTCACGTGTGAATCCCATAATTCAATTCGGACACCTTTTCCCGCGTAATTCTGATGATAAAGGCGCGGTTTTCTTCTCTCTGATCGTTGAACTATTAAGTGCCTTTCGTCTCTATTCATGAAATATTTCTTGTCTCTCTCTCTCTCTCTCTCTCTCTCTCTATATATATATATATATATATATATATATATATATATATATATATGGTATTTGTGGAAAAGTTGACTTAACGGTGTGAAACAGGTCACAATGGTTAGTTGATGCAAGATTCACAATGATAAGGCAGCAATATAACAAATATATAGTGCTCAATACTTTGGTAGAGCAAATTTATTATGATAATGGTACACGCTTGATTAATCCAGTGGATTTAACCCTGAAGATCCTTATGGTGAAACTCGAGTAGGTTATTACCGTGCAGCATTATTATAATATATATATATATATATATATATATATATTATAATAATGGTACATGTAGTCTGTGGATGACCCTATATATATATATATATTATATATATTATATATAAGATTTTTGGATGTTTGTTTTTAGAAGCAATGTTGAATAAATTATTATTTATATTTTTGCTTGAAGGCAATTATAAATGCATGTATTTCTATAATTATCGAATTTTATACGATACATGCATTTATAATTGCCTTCAAGCAAAAATATAAATAATATATATATATATATATATATATATATATATATATAATGGATAGAAGTAACCTACTCGAGTTTCATCGATTGATTCTTCAGGGTTATATCCGTTGAATTAATCGAGTTTTCGATTAATCTCAGTTGGTACAATACATGCAACGGATGTAAATCAACGGATGTAACCCTGAAGAATCAATCGCTGAAACTCAAGTAGATTACTTCAATCAATTATATGAATAAATTTTTGCTCTACATTGTATTGAGCACTTTGTATTTGTTTTTCTCAGTCTTAACCCCTGGATACTGTGCACTTCCAACGATCGTACTTATACCCACCGGTAAGCTACTACTCATACATTAACACACACACACACACACACACACACACACACACACATATATATATATATATATATATATATTTAATTTGCTGAGTTTTTATAGATCAATGTTCATTATAAACAGCTACCAAGGTTTCATGCCAAGGGGCAATCATCAGGACGTTGAGTTAGATCCCATGGTGTTTGTTGAAGATCTTTACTTAATCTTAAGATTAAGTAAAGATCTTCAACAATTTGTGATTGGGCACTGTATTTTCTTTGTTTCATCACAAAAAAATTTGTTTTATATATATATATATATATATATATATATATATATATATATATATATATGCTGATATTGTAAAATGTTCACATTACAATCCACCCGAGAGACTAATCATGTAAATACATTAATAATGAAGATTCGGTCTCTATTTGTCTTTAACCAAAACTACGTCACTGCCTACGTCACAATACGCAAAATCGTCAATACGTAGAATAAAAAACAACAACTTAGTATTGTATACAATCAAAAATTGACTAAAAAACATAAAATCATTCGTTACCGTCGATACTTTTTTCAATAAAAAGTGGTTAACTGTAAAAGTTTTTATAGATAAATAAATACTTATGATTTTGTGTAAAATTTATGTGGCAAATATTCAAAATAATCATTTAATTAATAAGCAATAGATGCGTGCAACATTTTATTTAAGGAGGAAAGAACTAAGTTTCCATTTCATATTGTTTTATTTTTTAAAAATCTATTAATAATGGAGATTCGATTCCGGTTTGTGTCTGTAACAAAAATTACGTCACTGCTTACGTCACATTACTCAAAATCGTCATAACATGGAATAAATACACTCAAAATTTGAACATACAACATTAGACAGTCCTCATTGTTTTTTTTAAAACAAGTTTTAATAAATACATGACTGGTATTATATATCTATATATAGTTTGTTTTATTTTAATAAATATTTAAAGTTTACATTTCAAATTGTTTTATTTTTAATCCTTTAATGAATTTGATGATTTTACTTACTTAGGGTACAAACTCGCTGATATTTAATTTTTTACTCCCACCCTTCAGGCAATATGTTTCAAAAATGTATTTTTATATCGCCCGGAGGGTGTTTTTTTATTTTGTACTAGTACCCTTAATAAATTTAATGATTTTTCTTATTTATGATACAAAACGTCTTGACACTGAATTTTTAACTCCTACTCTCTACAGACAATGTCACTCAAAAAATAATTTTTACACCACCCGGAGGGTGTTTTTCATGCTAATTAAACTAAACTGTGATGGTTGGGTCACACCATCCGCATGCCTGTAGACAGACCCCCCCCCCCGGTAAAAAATCCTCTATGGTGAACTCACAGATAGCACGCGGAGGACAGGAGTCTCCCCATAGCGGTTCAAAGGCCATATTAAGACAATGCTGAAGAAATTTACCATCACACATTCAAGCGTGGAAGATCTGGTCTGAAACACACAAGGTTGGATACACGCCTGCCGCACAGGAGCTAAACAGCTCAATATCGAGATTAACAGGGCTACAGAGCAGCAATGTTTACGTCGTCATGAACTACCAAATGCAGATGGGAATTTCCCTTGCAATGTATGTGACTGCATGTGCAAGTCTAGAATTGGATTGACCAGCCACCGGAGGGGCCACAATTGTTAAAGACATGTGTTGAACAAAAAAAATAAATTCTGTGTTGAGGAGGAGTCCACCGCAAACTTATTAAGTTCGTCTCTTGTCTTTTCTGTCTTTTCCCACTAGTTTTAACTGAAGTCTTACGTCGTTTAGTCTCTGCTGGTGCGCGCACCGCTCCGTCCCCCGTTCTCTTTAGATTCCAGCTACTTATGGAAGTAGCCTCCCAATGTTACATAATCATCAGATACCTAATGATTGTGACAATAGTGTAGAAATCATATTAGTGCAGCTGATGGCCTTGAGGGTGAGTGACGGCGCTTGAACTCGATCTCACCTTGCGTTCTGGGGATAAACCGTGAGAAACGGAACCCCGATAGAAGCCCCTTCCGTTTTAAGGAGTAAACAACTCAGAGTTAGAAGTTAGAAACCGAGCTAGCAAGATGTAGGATCCGCGCGCATTGTCTGGTCTGGGGATCTACGAATAAAGTAACATCATCGTAAATCGAAGTCTTGTGTTTATTACTAAAAACTAACAATGACACAGGGCTTCTGATAACAAGAAGTCCCTAGCAACAGAAACCAGACCCGGAATCCTCAATAGAAGACCAGACGAGACCTTAGAAGATATACCAAGATAGATGATAGACGATCACAAGCAAAGCCGGCCAGAAGAATAGACGACCAGAGTAAGAAGAAGTAAGAGAAGTATATAACATATACCTATTTAGTGCCGGTAAAGAAGGGCTATGCAACACAACATCCGGGCACATGAATCGAACCTCGCGTCCGTACAACGCCCAAGTCTCTTTTTTTTTGCATTCGGGAGGACGCGGGTTCGATTCCAGCAGTCAAGACAATGTATTGCTCTTTTTCTCACTGAACACGGCAGTTGCCGTGCATTGCCGTTTCGTTCTTCATCACAGTGACGTCATCGTCATCTTCGACGGACTTCTCAAAGAAAGCAAAGGAAAATTTAAAAAGAAAATTTAAACTTTTAAATTGAATAATTTACAAGTTTGAATAACACAGAAAAACAAAAGTAAGGGGAGATAACCCAGTGAGTAAAATATCTGAAAAATCCGTGGAAAGTTTTCTGAACAGATGCTTATCAAGTAGTTTAAATTTTTTCTATTTATTATTTAAATGTCCTACTATTTTTTAATCATAGTAATGTATATAGAAAAGTAGAGAATCGTGATGGCGAAATATAACTTTCAAATTAAATTATTTACAAGTTTGAATAACCCAGAAAAGAAGGGGAGATAACCCAGAGAGTAAAATATTCAAAAATCCGAAGAAACTTTTACTAAACAGATACTTATCAAATAGTTTGAATTTTTCTATTTATTATTTAAATTTCCTATTTTATTTTATTTATATATTTATTTTATTTTACTTTTTGTTGTATTTTTAAAATTTTTTTTTTTTTTTTTTTAGGGAAAAATTATTTTAATTTTTCTGCACGTGTTCGAAAATAGCATTTTCCCCATTAATACTAAATATAAAATTTTAATAAAAAAAAACGTCTATAAAAGGTGGTAAGTTTGAGCTTGCGTGGAAACGGCAGAGGTCTCCAGAGAGAAGAACCG
>CM042174.1:55725096-55727596 GCA_023376005.1 Doryteuthis pealeii
TGCTTATGCACCACCATATGTCTCTTTAAAGACAGAAGCTGACTTACAGACTTTGTTAACAGATTGCACAAAGACACATGGTTTACTCCTGGAATCGTGCATGGATTTGACCCAGGTGAGATTTCCTAATGATTGACTAGCCAGCGTCCTCGAAAGCAAAACCCGATCACATGTAGACCTTCCAACCCTCATGTTCTCTCCAATATGACAGGTGTAACCCTTTCGAATTGACGCTTTAGGTTTTCATGGCACGATTCTTCACTCTCATAACTGGTTTACAGCCATCATCCACATGAAACTCTCGCACTTCAGTTTCTCCCGTGCCAGCGTTTCCCAGGTTGTCAGGACTTATTTTTTATTTTTACAAGTTGTTTTTTACATTCATCATACATTATCATACATCACGACACACACACACACACACACAACCACATATATATATATATTATATATATACATGCTTAGTTGTTCAAATCTATCTATCTTATCTTAGTATGTCCATTTATGTATATATTAATCCATGTAATAAACACAAACAGAAAGCACTCATAATTACTTTTTATCTAATATCTGAAAAAGTCTGGCTTCATAAAATATCTTGACAAACGAGATTATATTAAATTATTTAGTATAATTTCCTTCGCAGCAACAAAGGAAACATAGCAAGCACCTGTGATATACCACAGTATAATAATTTTAATTATTACAACGTTTGATATATTTACTAAGAGCTCAGTCTGGTTAGAGCGTTCGGCTAGAAACCACAAGGTTCATAGTTCGATACCGGTCCTTGCCAACTCAGCGTATGAGTAGCACGGGATCTGTGCGTAAAGCAAGGAGCTGATGTGGATGTTGCCTCCACCTCAGAGCGCTAAAATAATCCCCTTGGTCTAGCGCTTAGTGAAAAGGGATAGACTCCCTCGCTGTATGGCAAATACCGACATTAGGCCGCCCCGACAGACTTTATTTTTACTCATTGCTAAATAGGTTCAAGTAAAACGTATAACAATCTTGATTTAAATTCTCGTCTCCTCCTTCTCTCTCTCTCTTCTCACTTTTGACTTTCTTTTACCTCTTTCTTCTTTCAATTGCCGTTCAATTGCAACAGATTAGCGCTATCGCTTTCGCGCGCTCACTCCCATTCTATATCTTTCCACTATTTCTCTTTGTTTGTTTCTTTTTCTTTATTCTTATTATTTTTTTTCTAGTGTAGCATGTCCATTTTCTTCTTTTCTTCTGTATAATTAAAACGGAATGGTGAGTTATTTTGCTGAGATTGTGACACTCATGTAAATAAGAATTCAGCGGATAAGCAACACCAGATAAGCAGATTTTCTTTTTTCACATTTCCTCTGGGACGATTTGAACGGTCTGATTTTTAAGCAGAAGGTGTTTCATGATGATAACGGAACATGCTTAAGATGATTAAGTTTTGTGATGTTAGTTCAACAGTAAAAAAAAGAAGTCAAGTCGAGGTAGGGTAAAAAGAGACAAGTGTATTTACAATAAGGTAGAAGACGGCTAGCTTGCCGCTAAACGGTAACAGTACAACCTTTTCACTCGGTGTCTCACTATTTATAGTGAGAACCGGTGTATATTCTCCACTGTAGGAACGGCCGGTACAACATTAAGAGCATGCGTATCAATATAGGGATCACACAGTGCAATATTATTATTAGAGAGCAAATGAACGGTTTGAAATATGACGTCAAATATTCTTTTTTTTTTTTTTTTCGGTGTGAGTATTAGAGAGTGTAAGTGTGTGTATCGAAAAAAGCATTGTGCATTTTTATGTTGTTTATGATGTGTGGTTGCGCGTGTGTGTATAATTTTTTGCGATAAACGGAATCGAACAAATCTCTGGTGACTGTAACCAGGTTTGAACCAGTCAGCTCGTTCACAGCTGCTAACAGTAACCGATTTTTCCAGTCAACCAATTTTAAGTTTTGATGATTTCTTTTTGGTACAAAATAATGTTCAATATATGCAAAATAATAACAGAAAAAAAATTTGAAAATAAATTCATTTTAATTCTTTTTTTGGTTTGTTTTGTTTTACGGCATATCAACCTCAGTGGGTCATTTAATGCCGATAAGTTTTGAAATAAATCAATTCTTAATGGATAATACAATTCTTTTATGAATACATTTTCTATTTAACCCATAGATGGGACCCTAACAGGTACTACCACTCCGGGTCAGAGTGGACCAGGGAGCAATGGTGATGAAGGGGTGCTCCACATTCCCCAAACCTCCAGAACTGGAACCTCACCATCAGATAGAGTTTAACGTCATTCCCAGGACATGTAGACCCCCAGACTCCGCCTTCTAGCACCCATATGATAAAAAGGGTTGGGGCTTGCCATAAGGGCAATAGGGTTGGGAAAAATCATATAGGTGCTAGGCTTGACGTGACCAGCCGATTGATCGGAGGGGGCCTCTCCGACCGCCCGTCTAGCCCAAGATAGGGCCAAAGTGGAGTATTGCATGTCATGAACTGC
>CM042174.1:55732596-55777596 GCA_023376005.1 Doryteuthis pealeii
TATATATATATATATATATATATATATATATATATATGTGTGTGTTTGCCTGTGTGTATGTGTATGTGTATATATATCTAAATATATACATATATATATAAGTTCGACGAAGACTTAGTTGGAACTATTATATATATATATATATATATATATATATATATATATATATACGATGTAATCATATTAATCTTTTTACTATCTACTTAGCGTTGTCATCTGAGTTGTGGCCAGTCACCACCAACAGGAAGGAATGAGTCGGTAAAGAGTCCCATTACTACAGACCGGATATTAAGCAGCACCAATACCAACAACATTCACCACTCGGAATCAAAACCGAAGAATGGTTAAAGTAAAAGGTAAAAAAGAATCAAAGAAACAAATAGTTAAATAAACGAATAAATGAATGAAAAAATGAGGACAGTCTAAAATATGATTAATACTAACAAAAATCTCAACAGACAAGACGAACGTATTTTGCTTGTGTTCCGCACGCATTTTGATGTTGGGCGTGTTATTTCGGCTAGTGTTCCAGGTTGTGTCTATTCATAGGTGTATTGGAGTGTGTTTATGTAGATAAGGACAGTCTCAAATATCATTAATACAAACAAAAATCTAAACGTATTTTTTTGCAAGAACAAAAAAAATTCTGTGATGGCTCCCATTTCCACAAGAAGGTTCCGAATTACGGCAAGAAGGTTCCGAAGTTATATATATATATATATATATATATATATATATATATGTATGTATATATATATATATACATATATTCTTGAATAAGGATTTTTAATTAGTATTATTTGGATTATTCGGACTATTGTCCTCATCTTTATTGTTATCTGTACAACGTTTCGGTCGATGTACCCTACGACCTCCTTCAGGTATTTCTTGCCGGGACCGAGAACCTTCTCGAACTGATGGCTCCTGATTACGACGACGAAAAAAAGTTCTCGAGTTCGAAAAGAAGGTTCTCGAGTTCGAAAAGAAGGTTCCGAGTTCGAAAAGAAGGTTCTCGAGTTCGAAAAGAAGGTTCCCGAGTTCGACATGAAGGTTCCCGAGTCCGACAATAGATACCTGAAGAAGCCCGGAGGGTACACCGGCCGAAACGTTGTACAGATAACAATGAAGATGAGGACAATAGGCCGAATAATGCAGATAATACTAAATATCAAGCCTCATCTCAAAAATTCAGAGAAAAAAATAGATAAAAATTTAACTTACCTTCAGAATTTTAACTGAACGGTTGTATCTGCTTTTTGGATATAAACGGGAGAATTCTTTGCAGAAGCAGCAACAGCAGCAGCAACAACAACAACAGCAGCAGAAGCAGGTGTCCAAACGTGAATATATTATCGTCCGCTACAACCGCTTTTGCCTCCCAATGAACGGGAGTATTTATTTTACATTTGATCAATTTCAAAAAATACCTAAAAAATAAATTAGTAGATAACTGACACGTTTAATATAAGATTACTTAGAAAATAAGCTATATCATATATATATATATATATATATATATATATATATGTGTGTGTGTGTGTGTGTGTGTGTGTGTGTGTGTGTATATTACTATGAAATACGTATTATATATATATATATATATATATATATATATATATATATGAGAGAACCGTGCTTCAGGTATTAGATATTAGATATGATGATAAAATAGAAATATTTCGTTCCGCATTACGCGAGGAACTTCATCAGTCTATTTATGCTTTTATAAATATTTTATTATAAATCGACTGATGAAATTCCTCGCGAAAAGCGGAACGAAATATTTCTCTCCTACTTCTACTTGTTTGAGTCATTATTTTTTGTCCACTTTTCCTTTTACCTTACCTCATATATATATATATATATATATATTATATATATATATATAATATATAGAGAGAGAGAGAGAGAGAGAGTGTGTGTGTGTGTGTTGAGAGAGAGAGAGAGAGAGTGTGTGAGAGAGAGAGAAATTGGGTTCTCTTATTTCATTTTTTCCGTCACACAAAGGAGAGAGAAAACCAAAAAAAAAAAACCTTGAAAAAACAATAAGTAATAGTTAATGGCAAAACGAAGAAAAACTATCACCAATATGGATGAATTCTCTGAAGAAGAAAAAAAGCGGGAAAAAGAGAAAGAGAGAAGGAGGTGGGGAGGAGAAGAACCGGAAGCGGAAATAGAAATATTAGCTGGACATTATGAAAGGGGAGATGAAAGAATTAACCGGAGAAGAAAGACGCGTGCCTATCAAACGAAAGAAAATATGAAAGGAAACGTGACCCCGACAATTCTTTTCCCTTTTGGCAAACATTTACAAAGACGTGGGTCATTATTTTACGGCTAAAGACAACCGGCATTTTTTTTATGAAAGGGCGACATTTTTTTTTCTTTCTTTTGTGCAATTTTTCTTCCTGCTAACGGTCTATGACCCTTTAGGTCGTAAGCTTTTGCCTTCCACTCACCCTCCCCTAAGTGTAGCTGTAATTACCTTCAAAATGCCTTTAAGATATCGATGTAACCATTCGATTGGTACCCATTGAAAATATACTGTAGATCAGAGAAAAAAACAGTTGGTTGGTTGGTTTGGTTCGGATTTTACGGCATGTCAACCCTTGTTGGGTTATTTTCCGCTTGTTTAAAAGATGGAATATCCAAGAAGAATGAATTAAACAAAAACGTCTTTAGCATAAAAAACAACCAACCAGCCAACCAACCAACCCAACAAAGATGAATAAAACAAAACATCTTCGGCATAAAATAGCCCAAGGGTTGACGTGCCGTAAAAACCAACCAACCAACCAACCAACCAACCAACCAACCAGCCAACCAACCCACCCCAAAAAGAATAAATAAAACAAAAACGTTTTTAGCATAAAATAATCCAAGGGTTGACATGACATAAAATCCAATCAACCAATCAAAATTATATACTACTCACATTTCCATACACGCCCTCTCTCCCCCTCTCTCACTCTTTCTCTCTCTCTCTCACACACACACAACGTAAGAGAATGTTCGATGTCATCTTTCAAAACCTTTTATCCAAGCGTTACATAAATTTCGAACTATTCTAAGAGGGCTAATTTTCCATTCAAAACATTTTTAAACAAACTGATCAACAAAAAAACTATCACAGTCTTCTTATTATTCTGTGATAAATTTTACTTTTCCTTAAATCAACAAAAGGTCTGAAGAAGATCTACTTAACAGATTGAAACACTGCAGCGTTGGCTGAATAAATATCACTCATTTTATTTGAACCTGTGTTTTGTTCAAATTTTTCACTATATTACATACCGTCGGATTGACTTCCATTTTTCTCTTCACATACAACGTCTTGCGTATTTTCTTTGAACGATCTATGGTCCTTTAGGTCAGAGGGTTTACTTCCCCTATTCCCCACTAACTGTAACTGTAATTACCTTCAAATTCTTTTAAGAGATCAATATAACCATTCGATTGGTGCCCATCAAAAATATACAGATCAGAAAAAACAGAACTGTTAGTTGGTTGGCTGGTTGGTTTGTTTGGATTTTACGGCATGTCAACCCTTTTGGGTTATTTTATGCCGAAGACATTTTGTTTTATTCATAGATTATATTAAAATCATCATAAAAATCACACTAGGTCTTATTTTGCAGGTAGGTCTTACTTTCGGGGAAACACAGTAATTGTGGTGGAGGGGTTGGGTACATTGATACTCTCGAATCCTCGCCTGAAAGCCGGGTAGTTGGTTTTCTTTCTGCTGAAAAATTTAAAAGAGTCTGTTTACAGACAAAAAGGAATAATACAAAAGATATAAGACCAATTTTAAAGCCGAGTAAAACTGGTTGAAAACAGAGTGTTCCTTCTCCTAGACTGGTTGCCAAAGAAAGTCTTAATTATCATAACAATGGTAGTGTTGCGCAAATTGATACATTATAATCCTCACCGGGTAGGTGGTTTTCTCTCTGTAGAAAATGAGAAAAATATGTTTACAGGCAAAAAAAGCAAATAATACATGAGACCAACTTTAAAGCGGAGTAAAGCTTTATTATAAATTCAGAGTGTTCCTTCTCCTAGACTGGTTGCAAAGAAAGTCTAAATTATCAAGTCTGTCCTACTATTTACTCATAGGGTCACCGATTTTATTTCCAATGAAGATACCATGTTTCGCTGAAAATAAGAGAGAGAGAGAGAGAGAGAGAGAGAGAGAGAGAGAGAGAGAGAGAGAGAGAGAGAGAGAGAGAGAGAGAGAGAGAGAGAGAGAGAAAGATGGGAGGGAGATGAACTGGAAGCGGCAGATATTAATTTTCACACCACTATATAACACTAGGGATTATTCTAGGGGGATAATGAGTGCTTGCCTCGCATGATGTAATTGAAAAGAATGCTTATATTTTTCGTATGTCTTCCGCTCTCAACCAAAGTGAGAAAGGCACTGGATAAATCCAAACCACCAAAATCAAATATCACAAGAGAAAACAATAAATAAATTTCTGAAATGTCACTCATTTGAATTAAAACATTTCACAAGAAATATTAACTTTATAAGAAATTATAATTGGAAAATCCCTTCTGTTATGTGGATTTGCTTTTTTGTCTATAGTAACAATTACCATTTGTAACTGTTTGTGAGTGCAAAATAAATTGACTACAAAGATTTTAATGTAGACATTATCTTTATCGCCTATCTTTTGTAGATGGTGTACTTCAACAACTAAGTATACAATTTGTTTATTTCTAAGTAAATAAATAGATTTTTTCAAATTGGTCATTTTACTTGCAAATATGAAATTTCATGTCAATTTAGAATTTTCATTTTTCAGAAATTTCATGTCAATTTTTATAAGAGGGGGGTCATATTAAAATCATCCTGAAAAATCACACTTGGTCTCATGTGGCAGGTAGGTCTAATTTTCGGGGAAACACAGTAATCCTGGTGGAGGGGTTGGGTACAATGATACACTCTCATCTTCGCCTGGTGGCCGTGTAGTTGGTTTTCTCTCTACAGGAAAATTTAAAAGAGTCAGTTTACAGACAAAAATAAATAATACAAAAATATGAGGCCAATTCTAATGCCAAGTATAAAAAGTGTTGGGTAATTCCACGTCAAATTACCCAGAAAAAAATTTCTGAATTTTTCCAGGTGTGGACTATATTAAAATTAGACAATCCCCAAAATTTGAGCTTTCAATTCCAAAAATTAGCAAATATCAAACTATCTTTTTGGTACAAATAATGTTCAATATATGTGAAATGATGATAGAAACAAAATGTTGTCGTGGATGCAGTGCCCTATCGGGATATTGATCTTACTAGGAAAAAATTAGAAATCATTAATAACTAAAAAAATTGCTTGATTTTGGATTCCTTGGGCAAAAAATGCTTTTATAAACCAATTTTTAGGAGCAGGGACACTCTAGAACTCAGTTTACAGACAGAAATATGTTTTTAAAAATTGCCATTTTTTGCGACCCCTCTCAAATTTGGAGAGCTAAAAATCGACAATTTTTGGAATTGGAAGCTCAAATTTTCAGAATTGTTTAAATTTATCATAATTCACGCTTGGAAAAAAATTCAGAAAGATTGAAGCGGGTGGTGACATGGCCGTGATGATTTGACATGGAATTACCCTGTTCCTTCTCCTAGACAGGTTGCCAAAAAAGTATTAATAATCAAGATAACAATGGTGAAGGTGTTGTGCAAATTGAAACCCTTGTGGGATTGTCTACCCTTTGACTGGTCGAGTTATCTTCCTTCTTGTTTCGCGTTTTCACCTCCAGGGGTTTTCCTATTTAAGTAGGCAAACGCCAGATTCGAATCCTCTTCTTCTTCTGCGGCACCTCACACACATGGGTTAGACATTTATGTCTACACCCTTCTTGTAAGTTACTATAAACTATGGACTCTCCATAACTATCCCTATCTGAACCTGAAACTAGAAAACTAAATCCGTAAGGTAATAGGACCGAAAAGACATACCACTGCGTCAAACACACTGGTTATAAATGCTAATTAATTAATGACATAATAGGGTGGCGTTAAAATATACATAGCATTAGAATTATTTAACTTATTAGTTAAGATATTTAAGAATTATTTTGATTGTGTCCGTGGCACACTGGCACTGATATATATTAATACCTACTATCCATTTTCTTCTTGCGTTCTGAGTTCGATTTCTGTTAACTCCATGAGACACTGATTTATTTTTCTCAGCACCAGAAATGTTTACAGACAAAAAATAAATATTACAAAAGACATGACACCAAATTTAGAAAAAATAAATCTCAATGTGCGTGTGTGCATACTGTGTCTGCATTGGTGTCGTTAACATATGTTTGCTCTTTCTTATTTTTTTATTTTAAAAAATTTTTTTTCTTTTCTTTATGAGTTCTGTGTCTTTTATTCGTTAGTCTGCTTTGATCTGTGGGATTAAGTCTCGGTGCCCCCCAGCTGTTGCCTGGTGTTGCTAGTGCGCGTGGTAATGCGTTTGGTAACAGCGGTGTTTTTTGATATTTCCTTTGATGTATGCGGTTCATGAACAGCTTTCCTTATTTTCTCTTTAAAAATATCTGTTTAGATTGTACTCGTATGTTGAAAAGGGCTACAGATTTTAACCGCGCTTTTCACCCACTTGTCATTTTTTTTTAAATATATTTTTTCGTCTATTTTTTTTTTTTTTCTCAGCTTCGACTCTGTGAATTTATTTCGCACGCACTTTATATCGTCTTCACTGGTCTGTCATTTCTGGCCTACTTTTTTTTTTTTTTGTTTTGTTTTGTTTGGTTGCTTAAGGAAGAACATGTGTCTATTTCAGTGCAGTGTCTGTGGCCTCCTTTCGATGCTGGCTGGTTCGTTGGTGGGTTAGCTGATTGGTTGCGTTTTGCGGCATGTCAACGCTTGTTGGGTTATCTTATACCAAAGTCGTTTTCTTTAATCATTCTTGATGAAACACACACACACACACACACACACACACACACACACACACACACATATATATATACATATATATACATATTTACATCGCTTTGTTTTATTCATTCTTGATTAACACACACACACACACACACACACACATATATATATATATATATATATATGAGAAGTGGATACACAAACGATGTGTTTTGATATGGCTTTTTTTAGACGACAATTTTTGAAAGAATATGTGCTTAATTGAAGTCGTACCTAAATTGAAAGTTAATTAATTAATTAGGCGGGCATACCTATTCAAATGTAAGACTAAACAAATCGAGAAAAATCAATCCCTGTATGTACATTTCGGCATATTAGGCCTCATCAGCAGAGCTATAAATAGGAAGACCGCCTTGTGAGTGATTCGAACCCTGACTGTCAAGCTGACAGGCGAGGGCCGTAACCCCTACACCAACCGGACTTTCCTAGATTTTTCGTTTTGTTTAGAGTAGGTTATATTCCTCTTATAGTGACTTTTACTACATGACAGAATGAGAAGTGAATATATATATATATATATATATATATATGTGTGTGTGTGTGTGTGTGTACAAATGAAAAGTCGTCGGTGTGGCTATTGTCAGTATCAGCCAATCAGCGAGGGAGTCTATCCCCTTTTCACTAGCGCTAGACCAAGGAGATTGTTTTTGCGTCTGAGGTGGTGCGCTACACCTACCATCAGCTCCTTACTTTACCGCACAGATCCCTGTGCTACTCATACGCTGAGTTGGCGAGGGCCGGTATCGAACTAGGAACCTCGTGGTTTCTAGCCGAACGCTCTACTGACTTAGCCAAAACTGGTAGTAAGGGATGATTCTACATGGGATCTTCACATTCTCACTGTATAATTATATTGCATGTTTTAGTAGGTGCAAATACAAGGATTTCTATAAATCCCTAGAGAGAGCTCAATGTAATCTATAATTTAGATTAAATACAGAGCAATATTTACCTTTGAAAGTAAGGAAAAACTCAATAAACTGTCATTCTGTTATAAATTTATTTCAACCAAAACTTAAAAGTCTTTTAGAAATTTAAAGAAATTTCTAAAACTCTCTAGAAGTTCAGTCTCATCGGACAGACGACACAGATAAAAACTTTTATCTGTGTCTTCACAGATTTTCACTTTTTAAAAATATCAAATTGGTCAAATATAATATATATATATATATATATATATACATATTTGATTTTTATAGATATATGTGATGATACTGGGAACATTTTTGGTTGTATTGGAAGCATGGAAAATTTAAGATAAAGAGAAAAAACCAAAATTCCAAATGAATTAATATGTGTTTTTAATGAATTAATATTGTGTTTTATTTTGTTTTTTTTATTGTGTTTCAAAATTAAGTATATATATATATATATATATATATATATATATATATATACCTCTGAAAGTAAGGAAAACTCAATAAAACGTCATTCTGTAATAAATTTATTTCAACCAAAACTTAAAAGGCTTTTAGAAATTTAAATAAATACATTCTACAACTCCCTAGAAGTTCAGTCTCATCGGACAGAAGGCACAGATAAAAAATAAAAATGAAAGACCTGGATTTTTTTTTTTTTACCAGAACCCTTCAAAATTGTGTCAGACAGCAAATATGAGTTTATAAAATATATACATCTCTGACGACCACTAAATCGTAAACGCAACGCTCTCCTATAAAAATGACGAAGCATATATATATATATATATATATATATATATATATATATATATATATATATATATATATATACATCTTAAATGTATTGTACATATGGTGGACTCTCCTATCGTGAACGATAGATGAGGGTCAGCAGTGAGTGATTTGATTTCTCCCATGTTGTGCATGCTGTCAAGAAGACATTTTATGTTTCCTCGAGTGTGACAGCAGCCCAGCACTGCTGCGAGTCATGAAGCCACACTGACAAACGAAATGATCCAAGGCAGGAGTTAAATGTTTTTCTTTTAAAGTCATGCGGAGCCGATCTCTATGCTTCAGTCTATTTTGTTCAAAGCTCTTTAGTTTAGCGAAACAGGTCTTACGCCATTCCTCCCGATCCGATAGATCTTCCCAAGCACTCAGGTCAATATCGAGGCGTTTCAAATTGTCCTTGTAGCGTAAGAGAGGACGTTCAATAGAACGCTTAGCATTTGATAGTTGTCCGTATAAAAACTTCTTTGGAAGCCTGTTCTCATTCATACGGACAACGTGAACAGCCCACCTAAGTTGAATCTTGGCTAGTAGGGTTTCAATGCCAGCAATATCACATCTTTTTAAAATTGTGCTATTTTATAATATTATAATAGCATATATATATATATATATATATATATATATATATATATATATATACACGTAAAAGACATATATAAGAAAAGTCTGGATTGCCTAAAGTCGGTATCAACCAGACAGTAAGGGAGTCTATCCACCTTTCACTAGCGCTAGATCAAGGAGATGGTTCTTGCATCTGAGGTGGAGCACCATACCTATCACCTTGTCGTTCCTAGGCTGACATTACGTATATATATTTATACAGATATAGATATAAGATACATAGATAGATCGCTTTTATTGGCAAAAATTTCCAAAGCTGAACTTGATTAGTCTGAGAAATTGTTAGCGGCCATCTTTGTTGTCTGGGGACATCACAGACCGGAGATGGAATCAGATGGTAACGAGTCATTTATAAATGTTATTGTAAACATTTCTTAGAATAGCAATTTGTCCATCAAAGCATCCAAGCTTTCGATGGAATTCAAAGACAGACAAGACAGAAAATGAATATCTTGGAGCAAAAAAAAAAAAATACCAGAAAAAAGAAAAAAAAAAAAAAAACAGAATACAAATCGCTTTATCAACATCAAAAAATAATAAAACAAAATAAAATAAAAAGTAAATAAAGACTAAAAATGCGAAGTATGAAGGTATTTCGAGTACGTATGACGAACTCGTTAAGTACGGAGCACTCAATTCTCCAACCCTCAAAAGTTGCCGCAAAGATTTATAAGAACTTTTTTTCGTGAAACTTTCATTCGGCATTATGGATTGGAATAATTATTTTTTCTTGAAATAAAATATTCCGCATACAGAGAGATTTTTTACGACCTTCATCAGAGTGATTTTTAATTTTTTTTCGTAAAAAACTCTCTGTATGCGGAATATTTTATGCATTTTTCCTATTATTATTATTATCATCATTTCAACTCCATCTGATTATTTTAATAATAATAATAACGTAAATCCGTATACATTTTGATAAACAGACCGAAACACATGTGTAAGTAATATCGATTAAAAGTGATATCGATAAAATTCATTTTTATCCATCTACATTTCTTTTCTTTACTCATTTTTTCCTCATATTGTCGGATTCATTTTCCATTCTTACACACACACACACACACACACACACACACACACATATATATATATATATATATATATTTGTATATGTATAAGTAGTAACTTACCGGTGGGTATAAGTACGATCGTTGGAAGCGCACAATATCCAGAGGCTAAGGTTGAGAAAAAACAAATGGAAAGTGCTCAATACAATGTAGAGCATAAATTTATTTTAACAATGGAAAGGAGTAACCTACTCGAGTTTCATCGATTGATTCTTCAGGGTTACTTTCAATTAATTGAGTTTTCGATTAATCTTAGGTGTTATAAACATGCCCGTTGGAATCTAAGATTACACCTAAGATTAATCGAAAACTCGATTAATTTAAAGTAACCCTGAAGAATCAATCGATGAAACTCGAGTAGGTTACTCCTTTCCATTGTTAAATAAATAAAATATATATATATATATATATATATATATATATATATATATATTCAGTTCCAGTATTCTTCTGAGGATGGGAATCTCTTCCCGAAATATTGAGAAATAAATGACAGGTTAACAAAAAACATCATAGTTACCTTCTTTTTTCTTTACACTCGCATTGTGACAGCCTTCAAAACCAACCAACAAACCAATATATACGCAATGCTTCAAGCAAATTACAAAACCCTTTTATATATATATATATATATATATATATATATATATATTTACTTTGTCGGTAATAGTTTTCGTAGTTTTATCCGTGTTGGATTGCAGCCCGCCTTATACCCCCCCCCAAAAAAAAACCGCCACACCACTGACGCTTGCAACGTTATGGACTCTCCACCCGTTGACAGAGCAAGAAAGAAACAATACAGAAAAAGTCAGATTTCTCATTAATATATTTGATTTGTAGTTGAAACCACTGAATATGCCAATAACAAAGAACAATATGTGAAATTCACTTTTGTACTTTGAAAACTCCTGGCCAAAACAATGGGGGTAAATTATGGCCGAATACGTCTGAAATAAAACATGGCGACACCTTTGACCTCTACGGACAATAAATCAGCCGGTAACCCCGGGAAACTCAGCTTTTACACTATCGTTTGATTTCGATTTTTAGTTCACTATTCCGTTATATTTCTGTATCTTTTATTTCATTTTTCTGTATTCCTTTTCTGTTTTTTTTTTCTTTTTAGATTTTAGTCTTTTCGTTTTGGTTTCTTTCTTATATGGTCACTCCATGGTCTAATGGTTAGAGTCGTAGGAAATGGACTCGTCAACGCGAGTTCAATTCCCGGAGGAAGCTGTTGGAATTTTACATGGCGCTAATACCATTGGGAAAGGTATGAATCCAATTCTCCCTCCAGTTATGGGTAAATAGCAGGGCAGACTGGACTCTTTAACCAAGGCTAGGTAACCAGTCTAGGAGAAGGAAAACTCTGAATTCAAACCTGTTAAATTCCGCTTAAGAAATTGACCTTGTGTCGCATCCTGCTCGTGCGGAGGGGTTGATAAATATATATATGGTTACTCCTCAGTATTTTTCTTTCTTTCTTTCTTTCCTTCTTTATTTCTTCTTTATTTCCTTCCTACCTTCTTTCTTTCTTTCCTTTACATCTTTTTCTTTCATTCTTCTTTCTCTTTCTTTCTTTCTTTCTTTCTTCTTTCCTTTATATCGTTCTTTCTTTTTTCTTTCCTTGTTTGTTTGTTTGTTTCTAACTTTTCTCTTTCTCTCTTTTCCTTTTATTTTTTAAAGTTTCAATTCAGTCTCTTTATTCTTCTTTCTTTCTTTCGTTCCTTCTTTCTTTCTTTCTTTCTTTTATTTCTTTCCTTCTTTCTTACCTTTACATCTTTCTTTTTTCTTTCTTACCTTTACATCTTTCTTTTTTCTTTCTTACCTTTACATCTTTTTTTCTTTCTTTTTTTCTTTCTCTCTTTCTTTCTTTCTTTCTTACCTTTACATCTTTCTTCTTTCTTTTTTTTTCTTACCTTTACACCTTTCTTTCTTTCTTTCTTTCTTTTACCTTTATATCTTTCTTTGTTTCTTGTTTCTTTGTTTTTTTCCTTTACATCTTTTTTACATCTTCGCTTCTTTCTTTTTTCTTCTTTCTTACCTTTACATCTGTCTTTCTTTCTTTTTTCTTTCTTTCTTTCTTCTTTACATCTTCTTTCTTTCTTTCCTTTACTTCTTTCTTTTCTTTCTTACCTTTATATCTTTCTTTGTTTCTTTTCTTTCTTTCCTTACATCTTTTTTTTATACATCTTCGCTTCTTTCTTTCTTTCTTCTTTCTTTCTTTCTTACCTTTACATCTTTCTTCTTTCTTTCTTTCTTTCTTTCTTCTTTCTTTCTTTCTTTCTTTCTTACCTTTACATCTTTCTTTCTTTCTTTTTTTCTTCTTTTCTTTCTTCTTTTCTTTCTTTCTTTCTTTCTTTCTTTTTTCTTACCTTTGTCTTTCTTTCTTTCTTTCTTTCTTTCTTTCTTTTCCATTCAATTCCTTTCCTTTTTATCATTCGTTATATATATATATATATATATATATATATATATATATATATATATATATCAACCTCTCCTCTACGCTGGCCCGGAGTGGTAGTACATGTTAGGGTCCGATCAATGGATTAGATAGATCAAAAAATGAGTTCCCCAGAGCTCCAGAATTGGAAGTTTACCATCAAAGAGGATTTAACGTCACACCCAGGACATTAATACGCTCAACCACCACTTTCTAACACATAAGGGCAGTTGAGACAATTATATAGGTAATACGGCTTGACGTAACCAGCTGATTGATCAGAGGGGCCTCTCTGACCGCCCATCTATCTTAAGTAAAGGATAAAGTAAACTGTTGCATGTCATGGACAGCTCAGCCCACAGGGTTCCATCCTTAACCATGACGGGTCGCCACCTACGAGAAACAGGTAGCTTCATTGGGTGGGGGGGGGTACCCCTGTGCAGAGGTGCAGTCGGTGTATTTTAAAGACCAAACTGATAGGGATGATAAAATTTAATCATCGTGTCGCACGTCATTTGGGGGTGTGTGCATTTTTTCATTCCTATCCATTTTTCGAATGGTCTCCCCCCCTCTCTCTCTCGTTCTTGCTCTCTCATTATCTCTATACGTCTGACTCTGTATCTGTGTGTGTCTCTTTCTCATACTCTCTCATTCTCTCTCAGTCTCTAACCCCCTCTCTCTCTCTCCCTCTCATATTCTCATTTTCTCTCAGTCTCTAACCCCCCCTCTCTCTCTCATATTCTCATTCTCTCTCAGTCTCTAACTCTATCTCTCTCTCATATTCTCATTCTCTCTCAGTCTCTAACTCTATCTCTCTCTCACTTATATTCTCTCATCTCTCTCAGTCTCTAACCCCCCTCTCTCTCATATTCACATTTTTCTCTCAGTCTCTAACTCTATCTCTCTCTCACTTATATTCTCTCATTCTCTCTCAGTCTCCAACCCCCCTCTCTCTCTCATATTCTCATTCTCTCTCAGTCTCTAACTCTATCTCTCTCTCACTTATATTCTCTCATTCTCTCTCAGTCTCTAACCCCCTCTCTCTCTCTCATATTCACATTCTCTCTCAGTCTCTAACTCTATCTCTCTCTCACTTATATTCTCTCATTCTCTCTCAGTCTCTAACCCCCTCTCTCTCTCTCATATTCTCATTTTCTCTCAGTCTCTAACTCTATCTCTCTCTCACTTATATTCTCTCATTCTCTCTCAGTCTCAACCCCCCTCTCTCTCTCATATTCTCATTTCTCTCAGTCTCTAACTCTATTTCTCTCTCACTTATATTCTCTCATTCTCTTTTAGTCTCCACCCCCCTCTCTCTCTCTCTCATATTCTCATTCTCTAACTCTATCTCTCTCTCACTTATATTCTCTCATTCTCTCTCAGTCTCCAACCCCCCCTCTCTCTCTCAGATTCTCATTCTCTCTGTCTCTAACTCTATCTCTCTCTCACTTATATTCTCTCATTCTCTCTCAGTCACTAACCCCCCCTCTCTCTCTTTCTCTCATATTCTTTGTTAGTTACTTTCTTGGTTAGTCTTTGTAATTTAATATAATATCTTATTACATTCAAACAATGACGTTCAAATACATTAACATACACACACTGATGTTATAAGGAGAACATTATTAAATAAATGAACCATTACAATTACTAGCAAATATATGCACCCTCCGGGTGCAAGCATTTAAGTTTTAATATAATAAAATATCATATTAAATTAGAACAGCTAATGAAACTGAATAAGAATGTAGATAAACAGATTTGGAACAGAGGGGGTATGATTGAAAAATAGAACAACTTTGAAACTAACTCTTCCATCATTTTATGTTACTCCCGTCTTTCATTGTTAAATTTTCCTAATTTAACTGTTTAGTTAAAATAGGAAGTAAAGAATAATATTAGTTATTTAATGGATTTCTTTTAAGATTTATTGAAGAGATTTTTGCTCATATTCATTAAGATGAAAGCAAATAATTAGAAATCAATAATACTAAGCATATATTTATTAAAATCAAATCTTTAAGATCAATATGCAAATTAGCCTTCCCATTCATACTGTAAACCTCTATTTTGTTGTATATATAAATACAATTGCATGTTATTAGTATGTAGATATGGTCAACAGTGTAAGTAATGAAAAACAATTTTATTAATAATTGAGGTTTAAATAAAAAATAAAATCATGGTAAATGTGATATAAATAACAAAGGGAATTGTGACTTAAGTAGTAATATAGTTTCGGTTACAGACGGAAAAACACACAATATCCATTATAATAACTAGCAAATATATGCACCCTCCGGGTGCAAGTATTTAAGTTTTAATGTAATAAATATTATATTAAATTAGAAAGGCTAATAAAGCTAAATAAGAATGCAGATAAAAAGATTTGAAACAGAGGGGGTATAATCGAAAAATAGAACAACTGAAACTTACTCTTCCATCACTCTCGTCTTTCATTGTTATTTTTTCTAATTTAAGTATTTAGTTATAAGAGGAAGTAAAGAATAAAATGACAGTTATTTTTTTATTATTAATAGATTTCATTTAAGATCTATTGAAGAGATTTTTGCTTATATTCATTAGAATAAAACCAAACAGTTAGAAATCAATAATACTAAGCACATATTTATTAAAATCACATTTTTAATACCAATATGCTAATTAGCCTTCCCGTTCACACTGCGAACCGCTATTTTGTTGTATATATAAATATAATTGCGTGTTTTTAGCATGTTGATATGGTTAACAGTATTAATAATGTAAAACAATTTTATTAATAATTGAGGTTTAAATAAAAATAAAATCATTGAGAATGTTATATAAATAACTAATGGAATTGTGACTTAAGTAGTAATATAGTTTCGGTTACAGACGGAAAAACACACAATCTCCATTATAATAAGATATCTTATTACATTCAAACAATGACGTTCAAATACATTAACATACACACACTGATGTTATAAGGAGAACATTATTAAATAAATGAACCATTACAATTATATTACAATGCATTTTATTTAGATTAGTGTTATTGGTAATATCGTTATGAATTTGTTTTAATCGTCCTCTATCATATTCTTATATGTAAAAATTAGTCTTATTTTATATATTCGTTGCGTATTAGTAAACTTTAACAGTCACTGTATTGTGAGTGTATCCTTTACTGGTTTAGTAACCGGATTTTAATCCTGGGGAGCGCTACTCACGTAGCATGTTTTCCAACCGATATTCAATGGCGTAGCCCATGCCTCTCCTGGTCTACAACTCGTTTGAATTAAGAGTTGTCATTCTCCTACATCGTAGCTGCACTTTTTCACCTTGGTATAGCAACTATACCAAGGTGAAAAAGTGCAGCCTGCTCTACTATTTATTCATGCATATGATAAATTACAAATAATTATAATTATTACCCGGGCTGCTAGCCACACAGATCGTACCCATAGAAATTTCAGCAACACGTACATTGTTCATACGAATATCAGTTCCACAGATATTACTCATAGTTATCTCTGGCCCACACACGGTTCTATTGGGTTATTATACATTATTATTATCTTATTATAATGGAGATTGTGTGTTTTTCTGTCTGTAACCGAAACTATATTACTACTCAAGTCACAATTCCCTTAATTATTTAAGTCAAATTCTCCATTATTTCATTCTTTTAAACCTTCAGTTATTAATAAAAATTGTTTTACATTATTAATACGGTTGACCATATCTACATACTAATAACATGCAATTGTATTTATATATACAACAAAATAGCGGTTTACAGTTTGAACGAGAAGGCTAATTTGCATATTGATATTTAAAATTTTATTTTAATAAATATGTGCTTAGTATTATTGATTTCTAATTGTTTGGTTTTATCTTAAGAAATATAAACAAAAATCTCGTGGATAAATCTCAAAAGAAATTTATTTACAAGAAGAAATAACTGTAATATTATTCTTTACATCCTATTTTAACTAAATAGTTAAATTAGGAAAATTTACCAATGAAAGAGGGGAGTAATGGAAAATGATGGAATAGTTAGTTTCAAAGTTGTTCTATTTTTCGATTATACCCCCTCTGTTGCAGATCTTTTTATCTGCATTCTTAGTCAGTTTCATTTCGCCTTTCTAATTTAATATGATATTTTATTATATCAAAACTTAAATACTTGCACCCGGAGGGTGCATATATTTGCTAGTTAAATTAATAAATTTATTTAGTAATTACCATATTTCTACTACATGACGAAGATTTTAGAAAATTCATAAATTATAAGTGTGTATATGATTATATATGTGTGAGTGTGTGTTTGCAATTCATTAAGTAATTATTTAATTATGAATAAAAGAAAAATATGTATCTAATATAACTTAGTATAATATTGATCAAATGTAAGGTATTCTGTAATCTTTAAGTATAATTTTAGAGAGGTAAGGGGACAAAATATAAAATCCTGGCCTTTGTTTAATCGTATCAAAAATTGAGATTGTACTAGATTCTACGATTTTTCTTTGTTTTTTGTTGTGTATCCTAACATTTTGGATTCTTTAAAATTAAAGAGTTGGTTTTAAAAAACAATGAGGACTGTCTAATGTTGCCTGTTCAAATTTTGAGTGTATTTATTTATATTATGAGGATTTCGGGTAATGTGACGTAAGCAGTGACGTAATTTTTGTTACAGACAAAAACCGGAAGCGAATCTCCATTATTAATAGATATCATTTAATTATACAGAAACTTCAAGATCAATATAGTTGCATAGCGTAAATTAGGGCAATAGGGAGGGACGTCATGAAATAATTAAAATTACCAAAATATCTTCTGTTATTCACAATTTCAATATTAAACATAAAAGAAACCAAAACTTCCTTCCAATTCATTTTAATTTTAGGAGATAGACGACCCGCAATTAACCAGAATAAAAGACCCGTATTATACGATGGTAAGAAGAAAAAAAATTGCTATACAAGAATACATTTTTATTCGACATGGTAAATTTGTCGAAAAATTTGATAAACCAAAAAATGCGTACTTGTTTACGGGCTATATTTTCATCAAGAATCCATTTTTGATTTCTGAATTGCGCAATTTTGAAAAGAATTGAATATTTATCAAATTTATTTGACACAGGCAAAAATGGGAAAAAAATGGAAAAAAATTACAGAAAAAAAAATCAATTGGCAATATATACAACACTCCCTCAATTTCAACCATTAACATCGAATAGAGAACCAACCCCAGAAATAAGGCCTTTTTTTTCATCCCATTTAACGATTATGTTTTAACAATTTCTACTGATGATATTCTTATAAATGCCTTGAAAAATAAAAAAAATTATCTGAAAAAAAAAAAATGAAAAAAAAAAAACCCAAAACGGAATAAAATATTGACCAGGAGTGTTTTCCAAATAATTGAAGTAGAACTGACGGAAATTACAATAAAGATAAAGCATGTCAATTTTAGAATATATATATATATATATATATATATATATATATATATATATATATATATATATATACTTTTTTTTTAAGAGAATGTTATAAAATTCCAACTGCAGTTTCTTGCGGGAGCAATTATTCAGGGGATAAATATATATATATATATATATATATATATATATATATATATATATATACTAGCAAATATATGCACCCTCCGGGTGCAAGTATTTAAGTTTTAATATAATAAAATATCATGTTAAATTAGAAAGGCTAATGAAACTGAATAAGAATACAGATAAAAAGATTTGGAACAGAGGGGGTATGATTGAAAAATAGAACAACTTTGAAACTAACTCTTCCATCATTTTCCGTTACTCCCGTCTTTCATTGGTAAATTTTCCTAATTTAACTATTTAGTTAAAATAGGAAGTAAAGATTAATATTACAGTTATTTCTTCTTGTTAATGGATTTCTTTTAAGATTTATCCCCGAGATTTTTTGCTCATATTCAATAAGATAAAACCAAACAATTAGAAATCCATAATACTAAGCATATATTTATTAAAATCAAATTTTTAAGATCAATATGTAAATTAGCCTTCCATTCACACTGTAAACCGCTATTTTGTTGTATATATAAATACAATTGCATATTATTAGTATGTAGATATGGTCAACAGTCTTAATGATGTAAAGCAATTTTATTAATAATTGAGGTTTAAATAAAAATAAAATCCTGTAGAATGTGACGTAAATAACTAAGAGAATTGTGACTTGAATAGTAATATAGTTTCGGTTACAGACAGAAAAACACACAATCTCCATTATAATAATATATATATATATATATATCTGGGAGATTATGTGCTTAATTAAAGTCATACCTAATTTTGTTAATTAATTAATTATAATTAAATGAATTAGGCGTGCATATCGATTTAAATGTATAGCGTAAATAAACCGAGAAAAAGTCGATCTCTGTATGTACATTTCAGCCCATTAGGCCTCTTCAGCAGAGCTATAGACAGGGCAGTGCTTTGTGCGTGATTCGAACCCTACCTGTCAGGCTGACAGGCGGACATTCTAACCACTACACTAGCTGGCTTCCCCAGAATTTCTCGTTCATTTTAAACTGATATGAATATCGCACTTTTTTGGGTGACTTATGGCACGACAGTATGAAGTAGTCAAACAATGTGTTTGAAATAGCATAGGCCGACATACAGGGTGCGACATAAGTAACACCCTTTTTAATTTCATATCTTATGTGATAAGAGTTAGGGAATGGTTAAATGAAAATTTTGAAGGTAGATGGATAGGACGAAGAGGACCAATTGAATGACCATCACGTTCACCAGACCTAATACCACCGGTCTTTTTTTTGTGGGGTGTATTGAAAGATCAGGTTTACAATCTTAAGCCGAAAACAATTCCAGAATTAAAGAATGCAATTTCAGATTAATTTCATGAAATTACCATTGACATGTGTCAAAAAGATTTAAAAAATCTTGCTGGTCGAGTTCAGAATTGTATGGAACATGAAGGGGAACATTTTGAACATCTCAAATAAATTACTAAATTCTAAAAATTTATATCTTTTGTAACTTTTTTTTCTTAAATTTGGTTTGATTTCATTTGTATTAAACATTATTAAACCGAATAAGCATTATATCAATTTTGTTAATATATTATATTAATCCATTAACCTGTGGCAATACATTCATGTTCGAAAAACATAAAGGGTAATCAAAAAGGCTTTAATTTCATTCCACTTAAACAAAGGGCGTTACTTACTTATGCCGCACCCTGTATGTATATATATATATATATATATATATATATATATATATATATATATATAATGAATAGTGAATGAGAAAATGAGAAAAGTATTTGCATGGAAAGGTGCTCAATGCTAATAAAGCAGAGCAGAATTATAATTAATGGTGATTATGATTTCACACTCATAACTTAAAGTTTCTTGGTAATCCAATCATCAGATAAGAAGTGGTTGAGTTGTCAAAAACCAGTCGTGAAATGGTTGAGATGTTAAAAATCAAATTTATTTAAAAAAGAAAAAAAAAATTATCTGAACACCGCGTGCATTAACACCAATGCAAGTTTGTTTGATTATAATGTTTTTTAAATACAAATTTAACGTCATGACATTACATCACATGAATACAATCCACGTCACATAAACGTTAAACAAGCCACAATTTAAAAAAAAACAATTTTTAGCTTTACATTTCCCATCGCGTGAAAAACGCTTCATATAAACGCTAAAAAATTTGATTTTTAACATCTCAACCATTTCACGACTGGTTTTTGACATCTCAACCACTTCTCATCTGATGATTGGATTACCAAGAAACTTTAAGTTATGAGTGTGAAACCATAATATCACCATTAATTATATATATATATATATTTTTACACAATTTCTGTCATTTTCAAAGGAACCATTTCGTCTTACCTGATGAATGCTTTCAGCAAGAAACCGCTGGTTGTAATACCGTTCCCGTAATTAAATAAATAAAAGCAAAAAACTTTTATTTGTTTTGATTTCTGAACTATATATATATATATATATATATATATATATATATATATATATATATATATATATATATATATATATATATATATATATATATATATATATATATATATATAGTTATGCAGAATTACTTCTTTTAGGCATATATTACTGAACTATGCAGCCATTTTTTTGTCTGCAAATTTTGTTCTTTCTCCTTTCAAATTGCCGGATTGTTATTAATGTTATCTGTCGAAAATTGGCTGATATATTTGCCATAGGTAATTTTCCAAGTACTTTCGCTCTATCCTGGGCCATCTTCAGGATTGTAGTGAGGAGTCGAACTACCGTACTTAAAGCGTCCTCGATGCCTGGCCTGCAAAATGAGACATGACAGAAGAAGGCATGTAGTTGGGGTGGTGCGCCGCTGTGCCCACTCTGAGTAAGAAGTGTCAAGGAGTTGGAGGGGGCAGTGTGGACTTTTTATAGAGGTTGCAAGGCATTATGGGTGACTACCCATAGTGCATTGCAACTTTGGTTTGGCTATAAAAGCGACCCATTTTTGCTTGAACGGCAGAATTACATTTTTATTCTTCAGTAACAGAGTGTCTAGAAAGAGAAAGAGAAAGAGAAAGAGAAAGAGAAGCTGGTGAAAAATGTTCAAGGATAATTCTTACACCATACAACAATGGGTTGTTCCATTCCCTATTTATATAGGTTGTGTTTATTTCATTTTCTTCTATTTATTGTTGTTATTATTATTAGTGTTTTTGAGTTTTCACATCAGTGTTATCTGATGGTCTTTCACTGGAGTCTGAGTGACAGCAAGTCTCCTCAGGTCTCCAGGACTCTTCTGAGTATTCTGTCAGATTGCAGCAGTGCAGTGTTCTGAATGGTTTCAATCCTTCCTCTGATATCCAGACTTTCCAAGCCCTTTTCTAATCCTTTTGGGACTGTTCCAAGTGCACCAACTACAATTGATATCACTTTGACTTTCATATTCCACAACTTTTTCAGTTCTCTGGCAAGGTCCAGATATTTGTCTATTTTTTCATTTTCCTTTAACTTCACCCTGTGATCTGCTGGCACTGCAAAATCCACCAGTTGACAAGTTCTTTCTTTTTTGTTTATCAACACTAGGTCTGGCCTTCTTGCTGGGATAAGGTGATCCATTTTTATCTCAAAGTCCCAGAGAATTTTGTGCGTTTCGTTCTCAAGAACAGATTCTGGTTTATGCATATACCATTTTGTTGTGTGGTCAAAATTTAATTTTTTGCATAATTCCCAGTGGATCACCTTCCCAACCCAGTCGTGTCTAGTTTTGTATTCTCGTTGTGCTAGTTTGCTACATTCGCAGATTGTCATTATTATCATTGTTTCCACTATTATCATTATTGTTAATGTTATTATAAAACGCTGAATTCGAATCTCTTAAAGTTCACTTAAAAACGATCTTGTGTCGCATCCTGCTCATACGGTGGAATTAGATAAATGTTTCTTTTTTTCTCTCCATAATACGTTCTTTCTTTTTCTATACTTATTTTCCCTTCTCTTGTTTTCTTTCTTTATTTCTTTCTTCTCCATATCTTCTCACTTTCACATTCTTGCTTTCCTATTCTTCTTTTTCCCCCTTTTTTCTCCATATCTCTTTATCTTCTTTCTTCTTTCTTTCTTTCTTTCTTTCTTTTCTTCTTCTTAACTTCTTTCTTTGTCTCTTTCTTCCAATTTATAACTTCCTTTGTTTCTCTCTATTTTATATTCCAACCAAATATAACATCCCTCAACTCCTTAACTATCATATATCAACATTCTTTCATTCCCGTTAAACATTTCTTTTTTCCTTCTTCTTTCTTTCTTTCTTTCTTTCTTTCTTTCTTTCTTTCTTTTTTTTTTCTTTCTTCTTTCTTTCTTTCTTTCTTTCTTTCTTCTCCATATTTTCTTAATTCACATTGTCGCTTTCCTATTCTTCTTTTCTTTTTTTCTGCGTATATCTTTATCTATTTCTTTCTTTCTTTTTTTTCCTTTTTCTTTCTTTCTTTCTTTCTTTCTTTCTTTCTTTCTTTCTTTTTTCTTTCTTTTTATTTTTTTCTTACTCCAAATTTTCTTACATTCACATTGTCGCTCTCCTATTCTTCTTTCTTTTCTTTTTTCTTTTTTCTCCATATATCTTTATCTCTTTCTTTCTTTCTTTCTTTCTTTCTTTCTTTCTTTCTTCTTAACTTCTTTCTTTGTCTCTTTCTTCCAATTTATAACTTCCTTTGTTTCTCTCTATTTTATATTCCAACCAAATATAACATCCCTCAACTCCTTAACTATCATATATCAACATTCTTTCATTCCCGTTAAACATTTCTTTTTTCCTTCTTTCTTTCTTTCTTTCTTTCTTTCTTTCTTTCTTTCTTTCTTCTCCATATTTTCTTACATTCACATTGTCGCTTTCCTATTCTTCTTTATTTTTTTCTTTATTTTCTGCATATATCTTTATCTCTTTCTTTCTTTCTTTTTTCTTTTTCTTTCTTTCTTTCTTTCTTTCTTTCTTTCTTTCTTTCTTTCTTTTTATTTTTTTTCTTACTCCCTATTTTCTTACATTCACATTCTTGCCTTTCTATTCTTCTTTTTTTTCTTTTTTTCTCCATATATTTCATCTCTTTCTTTCTTTCCTTATTCTTCATTTCTTTTTCATTCTTTCAGTCTTTCTTTTTTCTTTCTTTCTTCTCCATATTTTCTTACATTCACATTGTCGCTTTCCTATTCTTCTTTCATTTTTTTCTTTATTTTCTGCATATATCTTTATCTCTTTCTTTCTTTCTTTTCCTTTTTCTTTCTTTCTTTCTTTCTTTCTTTCTTTTTTCTTTCTTTTTATTTTTTTCTTACTCCATATTTTCTTACATTCACATTGTCGCTTTTCCTATTCTTCTTTTTTTTTTCTCCATATATCTTTATCTCATTCCTTCTTTCTTTATTCATTTTTCCTTCTTGCTTTCCTTCTTTCTTTCTTTATCTCTTTCTTTCTTCTTAACTTCTTTCTTCGTCTCTTTCTTCCACTTTTATAACTTCCTTTGTTTCTCTCTATTTTATATTCCAACCAAATATAACATCCCTCAACTCCTCAACTATCATATATCAACATTCTTTCATTCCCGTTAAACTTTTGGCCTTTTTCTCTTTCTTCCACATGAAGCTTTATCCTTTCACAGTCGCTGACCAATAACAACAATCGACCTCCACAATTCCTTTGAAAGATTCGAGACTTGTTCTTTATGAGCCCGTAATCTTGCCTGCAATTGCTTTTCGGCTGTGCGCTCTTTATTTCACATGTCTCGGGGTGACCACAGGTAAAAACCTTCCAGTAATTTTACTACCTTTTTTTCTTTTCTTAAATATTAGTAACTTGCTACCTAAGTCATAACAATAAAAAGTCTCGCTAAAAGTTCATGGTGGTAATAAAGTTACTCGTCTTTGTAAACACAGCCAGTGTTTCGCCACTGCAAAATTCTATAAGTATCTTTTTTTAGATCTTGCCGTTCTTAGACCCATGTCTTCTCTGCCCCAGACTCTCCATCCCCACCCGCTTAATATATTCCATCCTCGCTCTCGTACAACCTCTGTTTTCGCTCTTTCTCTCTGTCTGTATGTTCCTACTTAAAAAAATGATGTTGAATACAGGTTTGAGCAAATGTATGTATTCACCCGAAAACCTACCGTGGGCAGGATGTAACGCAAGATCAATTTTTTTTAAGCGAAGTAAAGCTGAATTGAATTCAGAGTTTTACTTCTCCAATACCGTTTGCAATACCAAAATTAAAGAGTTCAACTTTGCCTACTATCTAAAATAAAGGATCTAAAAGACACTCTGCGACGTCAGCGGTGGGTTGACGTTGGACAAATGAGGAAGTTGAAAGATTTTAATAATGGACAAAACCCAGAATTAAGATAACGTGTGAATAATGGATCTAAAATTCACTGTGCGACGTCAGCGGTGGGTTACGACGTTGGACAAATGAGGAAGTTGAAACATTTTAATAATGGACAAAACCCAGAATTAAGATAACGTGTGAATAACTGAACTTGGTTTCTGATTGGACCGAACAAGGGAGAACGAGACTGAGAATAAGAAAGATAGTGAGAACATTGGGAGGAATGGCTATGGTGTTTGAAGGAGGCAGACGGGGAGTTTTGACTGGGTGATGAGACGAGATAATTTCAATAGCGTCAGTCCGTTCGAGGCCAAAATCTCTGCGCGTTTGTCTTGAATTAAAGTAAAATAAAGAGCTCTGAAAAAATACATCCATTAAGTCTTGTGTTCGTTAATCAAAAACTAACAACGGACACAGGAACATATAAGATCCCAAGTGGTTCCAGACTCGGAGAACAGAGAAAATGCCAGCCATCAACAGCCTAGGTACTCATATATACAGTAGTAGCAGATAATAGAGTCCACTTATTGACTATGGGTGGTGATCCGTAATGCTTAAGGATGGAACCCTTGTGGCTCTGCAGTCCATAACATGAAACACTCAACTTTAGAAGGCTTTTTCTTTATCCTTTCTTTCTTTACATTTTTTTTCATCCTTCCTTTTATATATTTTCAGGTATTTTCCTTTTTTCTATCTTTATTTGCTTTTTCTTTCTTTTCTTCTTTGCATTTCTTCTTCGATTTTTTCTTTTTCAATCTTTTTATTTCGTCTTTTCTATTGTATCTTTTCTAGCTTTTTCTTTCTTTATTTCCTTCTTTCAGCATCCTCCTTTATTCCATTATTTCTTCCCTTTACTCAAGTTAGACGGACGGTCAAAGAGGCCTCCTACAATTAATCGGATGTTCACGCCAAGCCATAGTACCTATATGATTGTCCCGACCATATTGTCTTAATGGCAAGTCCCCCTTATCTTTTTCGTTATGTATGTGGTAGAAGGCGGTGACTGGGGATCTTAGTGTCCTGGGTATGACGCTAAACTGCACTTAATGGCGAAGTTCCAATTCTAAATCTCTGGGGAGTGTGGAGGACTGTTTCATTACCATTACTCCCAGGTTCACTCTGACCGGGAGTGGTACAACTCAGGATATCAAGACCCTCAGCCACAGCCCTTTGTGTCCTAGATATGACGGTAAATTGCATCTAATGGCGAAGTTCTAATTTGTAGCTCTGGGGAGTGTGGAGTACCTCATCATTACCATTACTCCCAGGCCCACTCTAAGTGGAGTGGTTAAGCTCCCATCAATGGGTTAAATAAGAAATTGTGTTTAAAATTGAGTCTAATTTTTTTAAAAAAAATGAATACCCATCAAAAATGAATGAAACAACATCTTCAGCATAAAATAACCAATAAAGTTGAAATGCCGTAAAATCGACCAACAAAAACCAACCCAACCTAACTATTTTCTTATAGTTGGGGGTGGGGAATAGTATGTTAGTAACTTTACTCAACACGTTTTTGAAGGTTAGGATGTGACACGAGGTCACAAGAATAGGAAATCCAGCGAAGATCGAATTCGCTATTCAATAGTAATGAATCTGTAAGACTAGCTTGCTAAGAATTACACTACGTGTAGGATGTGACACATATCGCAGGTATGGATGCCCCATCCGGCCAAGTTTCAACTCGCTATTCACTAAGAGCTGTGAAATCCAATTTTTAAGCGGAGTTTAACAGATTTGAATTAATATTTTTCTTTCTGTTAAATCGAATACTGTGCCAATGGTAAAGGGCCCGGTCTGCCCTGCAATTTACTCACAGCTTGAGAGGGAACATAATTTTTTTGTCCAGTAAATAGAATTTCAATCAAGAATATCAATTTATTTACAATTATCTCTTATCTTATCTCTAACTCAGAGACAGATTAGCTCCTATATAGAATCCAAACAGGCCAATTCTGTAAAAACAATATAATACACACCGTCGAATTGGCAGACAAGGAAGCAAGCAAGCTGTAAATCAATACAGAACCTGCTATTGTATAACGATAGTCATGTACGAGAGCGGTGTTTGTCGCATAGGCCAACTCTAGTGGTAGTAGTTGTCGTTAGTTCAGAAACAATACACGCAGGTTGTATAGTCACAAGGAGTTATTTATTACTTGGACGCACGTGGGCTCTTTTCAGAGAGAGAGAGAGAGAGAGAGAGAGAGAGAGAGAGAGAGAGAGAGAGAGAGAGAGAGAGAGAGAGAGAGTACGGTCAAATTATTCCATCTTTCAACATAGTATCATGTTCCTTACTGCTGTCCAGCCCCATACGGGGGACCGACCGACAGGTCTGCTGTCACCAGAGCCCAGCCGAAAAAAAAGGCAGATTTCTCCTCTCCTGTTCCTCGTTTCGGCGTCACATCCGTTTCCGGTCAAAACCTGGAACTTGCGTTTTTTATCTTTAAAATCTATTTCCGGGGTCATTCTTCGGTCAAATTACTGGCAGCCCGCTTAGTGTTTACTTTTCCAAATTTTAACCTTTGTTTGTTCTTATTTCTTTTTCTTCTATATTTCTTTCAATCCCCGTAGATCACATTAATTACGCTACACCTGCATTGCTGTCAGCATAATACAGACTGATGGATATATATATATATATATATATATATTATATATATATATATATATATATATATATATATGAAAATAAAATGGAAATTAATCCGACAGTGTGAATATGATATATTGAAAAAACAAAGGATGTTTACAAATGCATGGGCTCATCAGGAGAGAATGTGCAAACCGTTTCGGGGCCTTCCTGCGTGTATTGTTTCTGAACTAAGAGGAAGGCCCCGAAACGGTTTGCACATTCTCTCCTGATGAGCCCATGCATTTGTAAACATCCTTTGTTTTTTCAATATATCATATATATACATATATATATATATATATATATATATATATATATATATATTATATATAATATATTGGTTTGAAGGCTATCACAATGCAGGTATAAAGAATAAGGTAACAATGGTGTTGACTTTATCTACATACTTATAACATGCAATTCTAAGTATATATATACAACAAAATAGCGCTTTACAGTGTGAACGAGAATTCTAATTTGCATATTGATATTAAAAATTTGGTTTTAATATGTGATATTCGAGAATATCGGCCTATTTCACCCAATTGTAACCACTGAGCTATACCTGCAAGCTCTTGCCATACACAAACCACGGGCGTGGGGTGGGGTTTTGGTGTCTTTCACAAAATCGTACTGAAACGTAGATCGATTATGAAGCCCCCCCCCCCACACTTTCTGTTCATTCGCTTTAAAGTATGTTCATTAATTCCTTTTTATTCATTTTGACACTCCCCTACTCCCCCCCACTCATTTTCCCCGCAATTTTCTTTTATATCGTTCTTTTTTTCTGCGCCATTTTGAGGCATGTTTTTCATTTTCTTCTGGATGCTTTTTATTCCCGCCATTTATAAGGTTGGCCATATTGATAAAAGGACGGATTAAGCGTGCTTACCTCCCCTTCTTTTCTCTCCATTGACCCTTTTTACTCGGCTACCATTTTGAATTTCATCTCACCTTTTTCTCATTCATTTGTGCTTCATTTCTTTCTTTCTTTCTTTCTTTCTTTCTTTCTTTTACTCTGCGGTTTGGTTGTACGTTTCTTTCTTTCTTTTTTTTCTTTCTTTTTCCTTCCTTCTTATTTTCATTCACTGTACAAATCTCTCTTTCTTTTTTCTTTTTCTTTTTCTCTTTCTTTCATCTATCGTTTTCTTTCTTTTTTTTTCTTTCTTTCTTTTTACTTTGCGTTTAGCTGTACGTTTGTTTGTTTCTTTTTTCTTTTGAATTTCATTTATTTTTTCCTTCCTTCTCATATTCATTCACTGAACAATATCTAATATTCTTTTTCCAACCTTTCTTACTTTCTATCATTTTCTTTCTTTCTTCTTTCTTCCTTCTTCTTTCCTTTCTTTCTTTCTTTCTCCCTTTCTTTCTTTCTTTCTTTCCTTCCTTTCTCCACTTTCTTTCTTTCCTCCCTTTTCTTTCTTTCTTTCCTTTTTTCTCTCTTCTGTCATTTCCTTTTCATTCACTACTTCTTTCAATTATGAGTTCATCCTTGGTCGGGACAATCATATAGCTACTAGGGCTTGACGTGAGCAGCCGATTGATACCAACTGTATAAGTGTCTGGCCATCATTATCAGATTGCGCTAAGAGCTGTTTCTTTCCCCCTCTCCCTCCCCCTCAACCATTTTTATCAGTAATCGCTCCTGGTGGTGTCCAACGCGTAGCATCCACAATCCGCACAAAACTGATTGGTATCCGTTTTTACTGGTCTATCTACACTGATATGTCACTAGCAGGTCTTCCGCACAGTATCCAGAATCCGCAATGTATCCAGAATCCCTATCCCTATTTTTATCATAGTTGATATTTTTCTTCGTTGGAAATAAATCTTCGTTTTTTCTTTCTTTTTTTCTTTCTTTCTTTCTTTCTTTCTTTTTTTCTTTCTTCTTCCTTCCTTCCTTATTTTATTCTTTTTTCTGTCCTCTGTCATTTCCTTTTCATTCACTACATCTTTATTTTTCAATACTTTTATTTTTTTGAAGAACGTCAATTATGAGTTCGTCCTTGCTTATCCACTAATGTCTGTCTGTATCCATTGACTTTTCTTTCCTTTGTTCCTTTTTTTAAACTTATTTTTCTTCATCTTTCTTTTTTTTTCATTCATTTTCTGAATGTTTTTATTTTTCTCTTCTTTCTGATTTATTCCATTTTTTCACTTCTTCTTCTTCTTCTTCTTCTTCTTCTTCTTCTTCTTCTTCTCTTCTTCTTCTTCTTCTTCTTCTTCTTCTTCTTTCGTCACCTTCTTCTTTCTTCTTCTTCTTCTTCTTTCTTCTTCTTCTTCTTCTTCTTCTTCTTCTTCTTCTTCTTCTTCTCTTCTTCTTCTTCTTCTTCTTCTTCTTCTCTTCTTTGAGTCACTTTTAGAACTGATTTCTTTCTCTATATAATTTTTTCCTTCTTTTTTAAAAAACAGAGTTAAGTTGGAGGTGAGTTCAAATCCTGAAGGCGTATGTTTGCATTTCACATAGCGCTAATACGCTGGGGGAAAATAACGAATCCAACTATTCTCCGTCCAGTTATGGGTAAGTAATAGGGGAGACTGGGCTCTTTAACCGTTATATATTAACCGGTCATGGAGAAGGAAAATTATGAATTTAAACGAAAGGAGCTCTCGCCTCGTTAGTCAAAACGATTTTCTTATTTCATTCATCTATACATATATAAAGAGCAGTTGTGTGTATATGTATGTCCGGAGGAAACTTCGAAAATAAAACAATTAACGACAAAGTAAATATGTATACACATTAAATATCACCAGGACTTGATTTTTGCGCAAAAATAATAGAAATTTGATTTATATTCGTGAAGATAATTAAAAAATGAAATCTAAATGATAACAGCATGGATTTTTTAAATTTGATATTTTATATGATAGACATTAATATTTCTTTTCAGAGTAGATGGAACAATGCAAGGTCTTTTTTTTTTTACTTAGGGATTTAAATGGGGCATCCCACGAGGATTCAACTCACGATTCAGTAATAATGGATCTGCGGGACTAACTTTAAAAAATCCCCCCTCTACCCAGGCGACGCCGGGTAGCCGCTGCTAGCATTTCCTAAATCTACAAAACTTCTTTCTTTCCTTATTTTTCTCTTTCTTTCCTTTTTTTCTTTCCCTCTTCCTTCTTTTTCTTTCTTTCTTTCTTTCCTTCTTTTTCTTTCTCTCTTTCCTTCTTTTTCTTTCTTTCTTTTTCTATTTTTCATTTTCATTCTTTACATTAGCTTTTCTTTATTTTTTAAATTCCTTTTTTTATTTCAATTTTATTTTTTTTTCTTTATTTCCTGCCTATCTTTATTTACGCGGGTGAGTCAAAAAGTAAAGCAATTTTCTTTATTTCATGTGATTATTTTTAATACAAAACTAAGGCCTACATTGAGACCCTAACGAGGCCCAGAGCAAGAATCCGACGAGTAAGACTCAACTTACTAATCGACAATGTCCTCCTTCTGCATGACAATGCTCGACAGCACACAAGCATCAGAACAAACAAAAAAAACATTCGGGTGGACAACATTACCGCATCCTCCATACTCACCAGATTTAGCGCCTTCAGACTATCGTCTCTTCGGTCCCATGAAAGAGGTTTTGAGAGGCATACATTGTTCCAGTGACGAGGAAGTGAAATCAGTAGGGAAGAAGTGGCTCAAAGAACAGTCAACAGAATTTTACGGGACAGGGATAAATTCATTCAATTGAAGAATTGAAGAAATTGCTATTGAGAGAAATGGTAACTATGTGGAGAAGTAGGGATTTGATCCACAGAGGATCAAATTCATTTTGATGTGTGATACATGTTCTTGTGTTGGTAATTATAATTGTCCTAAACAAAATGACATTACTTTTTTACTCATCGATGTTGACAAGTAGGGATGTGATCCACACAGGACCAGCTTCATTTTGATGTATGATACATGTTCCTTTGTTGGTAATTATATCTGTCCTAAACAAAATGGTATTACTTTTTGAATAACCTACGTGGATAAGTAGGGATGTGATCCACAGATGATCAGCTTCATTTTGATTTATGATACATATTCCTGTGTTTGGTAATTATACCTGTCCTAAACAAAATGGCATTATATTTTGACACCCCTATGTAGAGAAGTAGGGATGTGATCCTCAGAGGACCAGCTTCATTTTTATGTAGGATACATGTTCCCGTGTTTGGTAATTATATCTGTCCTAAACAAAATGGCATTACTTTTTGATTCACTTATGTGGAGAAGTAAGGATGTGATCCACTGAGGATCAGCTTCATTTTGACGTATGATACATGTCCCTGTGTTGGTAATTATATCTGTGCTAAACAAAATGGCATTACATTTTGAATCACCCTCGTAAATTTCTTTATTCTTTCGATTCTTTCTTAATTCTACGACTTTTTCTGTTTTTATTATTTCGTTTTTCGTTTTATTTTTATTCGTTTTTATCGCAATTATTGACACTGGATTCTCGTATTCTCTTTTTTCTTTCTTTTTTTCTTTTCTCCTTTTTTTCTTTCTTTCTTTGTTCATTCTTTCATTTTTATTTCTATCGATATTTTTCCTTCTTTCCTTCCTTCCTTCCTTCCTTCCTTCCTTTCTTTCTTTCTTTCATTCATTCATTCTTTCTTTCTTTCTTACAATGTTATTTATTTCTCTTTTTTATTTCTTTCCTTTTAGTCCCCTACTTCTTTCTTTCTGTCTTTCTTTTTCTTTGTTTGTTTATTACTTTGTTTCCTCCTTTCTTACTTTCTTTCTTTCTTCCTTAAAATTTTATTATTTCCCTTTTTTCTTAATTTCTTTCCATTTAATCCTCTATCTCTTTCATTATTTCTTTCTTTCTTCCTTACTTTTTCTTTCTATCTTCCTTTCTTTCTTTCTTAGAATGTCATTTCTTTCAATTGTTTTTCTTTCTTTCAGACTTTCTTTTAATTCTTCGTTTTTTTTCTTTCTTTCTTTTTTTTCTCCTTACTTTTTCTTTTCTTTCTTACTTTCTTTTAATTTCTTTCTTTCAATTTTCTTTTCTTTTTCTTTCGAATTCATCAATCTTTTCTTCTTTTTTTCTTCTTTTTATTTTCTTCTTCCTTTTTTTTTCTTTCTTTCTTTCTTTTAATTTATTTCTTTCAATCTGTTTCTTTCTTTCAATTTTTTCTTTTTTTCTCTTTAAAATTTATCAATATTTCCTCTTTTCTTTCTTTCTTTCTTTCTTTCTTTCATTCTTTTTTCATTTACCTTATTTTTCCTTAATTTGACCCATCACTCTTTTTATTTTGAATTCCGTACTTTTCTCTCTCTTCTTTATTTCCTTCGGTTTTTGTGTTTCTTTCTTTTGAACATATCTTTCTTTCCCCTTTCTTTTTTTTTTCCTTTTTTTTCTTCTTTATTGCATATATGTCATTCTTTCATCTTTATCCGCAAAGACTCTCATTAACATTCTTTCTTTATCATTAAACTCTCATTCCTTTTCAACGTTTCCTGCGCATCTCCTTCCTCGGCCCCTCTCAATCCCGCCCCGCCCCCTGAGCAATCCATCTCCATCGCTTTATTTCCTCCTTTTACGATAACACTTCTTCGCCAGATGCGATATCCAACGCAATTTTTGTGCGCCCAGCCCCTACCACTACTCCCAGAACGTACGGCATATTTCTTTTCACCCTTTTTATTCTTTTCTTTATTTTATTTTCTTTATTTTTTTTTTACCAATCCAAAGTAATTTCCTATCGGACAAATCATTGGATCAATCAGAATCGTTCGTATTTGTTCGGCCCGAAACAGATTTTCCAGGCGTTTGCATACAAAGGCACGTCTTTTACCTCAATTTCGTTTCTCCGGCTTCAGTTCCAGTCCTTCTTTTTATCTGACCAGTAATCGGCTCGCATGCGTACCCAATTGCCCGCGTTCATGAGCGCCATATTGTGTGCGCATCTAAATGTCCTGTTTGCATACTACAGCGAACGTGCTCACAGCCACACAAGAACAGTTACATCGCAACACACATGTTCGTGCAATTCAGCAGAAGAGTGCATATTGTGAACTCAAGTTGATTGAGATTCGCTTCGTAAAAGATATATATATATATATATATATATATATATATATATATATATATGTGTGTGTGTGTGTGTGTGTGTGTGTGTGTGAAGGCCAAACAAGTTCAAATCCTGGACGAAGCTGTTTTCATTTCCGATAGAACTAATGCCATTTTGAAATGTATGCATCCAACAATACTACCTCCAGGTATGAACACACACACACGCACATACACACACACACACACACCACACACCACACATATATATATATAATATATATTATATATATATATATATATATAAGAGATAATAATCATTTTTATTTTAAAACATGATCCTTTTTGCGAACCTTTTTTTTTTTATAAAATACCTAATTTTCTCCCGTTGAACCCATAACAACACTTTAATATAATATATATATATAATATATATATATATATATATATATATATATATATATATATATATATGTGTGTGTGTGTGTGTGTAAAGGCCAAACAAGTTCAAATCCTGGACGAGGCTGTTTGCATTTCCGATTGAACTAATGCCCTTTTGCAAAGTATGAATACAACAATACTTCCACAGGTATGAGTATATATATATATTGTTGGCAACCTTCTGTCTATTTTAGACGATGGTGTAGTTTTTTTTTTGTTATTGTTTATTTGTGTTTTTGTCTTTATGTTGTCTTTTCGTTTTGTTTTTTTTGTTGTTTTGTTGGTTGTTGTCTTGTTGGTTTTTTTTGTTGGTTTTTGTATTGTTGTTTTGTTGGTTTTTGTTTTGTTGTTTTGTTGGTTTTTGTTTTGTTGTTTTGTTGGTTTTTCTGTTTTGTTTTTTCACTTACTTACAGCCACGTGAGTGGCTGAACAGACCGATCCTCGAATGGCAGTCTCTGGTGCAATGGGTGCAAACAAAAGGTGATGCTTCCTGTAGGTGTTGGGGGTGCTACTGTTTCTCCTTTCTTTTAGCTCTTTTTTCTGTGGCAGCTTTATTCCTCTCTTCTTCACTTCTTTTTGTTCCTTGTTTGACGAGGAGGCGCCAGGTTGCACGGTCTTCTGCACAAGCCTCCCACGTGTCTATGTCGATGCGGCATGTCTGCAGGTCTCTCTTGCAGATATCTTTGAAGCGTAGGCGTGGTCTCCCTGCCGGCCGCGTTCCCTCCACTAGTTCACCGTACAGTAGCTCTTTTGGGATGCGGCCTTTGTTCATCCTCCTGACATGGCCAAGCCAGCGCAGGCGTCTCTCACAGGTGATGGCGGCCATGCTGTTAATGTTTGCTCGTTCTAGAACGTCTGTGTTATATATATATATATATATATATATATATATATATATATATATATATATATATATATTTATATATATATATATATATATATATATATATATATATATATATATATATATATATATATATATCTTGACTTACGTGTGTCCAACACACCAGTTTTCTGAGTTAAGAGTTGTCCTCGGTCAATTTTTTGCTTTGTGTTAAGAGTTAAAATCGGAGGTACTAGAGCGCTTCAGATATACGGAGTAATTGAGTTATGAGAGGAAATTAAGCTGCTACTATATACGAGGGTGAGTAAAAAAGTAATGCCATTTTGTTTAGGACAGGTATTATTACCAACACAGGAGCATGTATCATACATCAAAATGAAGCTGATCCTCTGTGGATCACATCCCTACTTTTCCACATAAGTGTCTCAAAAAGTAATGCCATTTTGTTTAGGACAGGTATAATTACCAACTCAGGAACATGTATCATGCATCAAAAGGAAGCTGATCCTCTGTGGATCACATCCCTACTTTTCCACATAGGCGTCTCAAAAAGTAATGCCATTTTGCTTAGGACAGGTATAATTACCAACAGAGGAACATATATCATACATCAAAATGAAGCTGGTCATCTGTGGATCAAATCTCTAATTCTCCGCATAGGTTTGTATAAAGATAATGCCATTTTGTTTAGGACAGGTATAATTACCAACACAAGAACATGTATCATACATCAAAATGAAGCTGGTTCTCTGTGAATCACACTCTTACTTCTCCACATAGTCACAGTTTCTCTCAATAGCAATGTTCCATCTTCGAATGAGACATAGTATCTCTGCCCTGTAAAATTCTGTTGACTGTTTTTGAGCGACTTCGTCACTACAGATTTCACTTCGTCGTCACTTGAATAATGTTTTATTGAATTGAAACACTGCTAAATTCATTTATAAAGAATCATACGTTGACTCAATATCAACCAACAAAATCATTGATATATATATATATATATATATATATATATATATATATATATATATATATGCATGCACAAATATATATATATATATATATATATATATATATATATATATATATAGAGAGAGAGAGAGAGAGAGAGAGAGAGAGAGAAACAGGCCTGACTCTAAATGTTTATTTTTTGGGATCACCCTATATATATATATAGATAGATAGATAGATAGATAGATAGACGCTCAGAGACAGGCAAAGTAGGTTATTAAATCTTTGTTAGGCGACCAGTCTAAGAGAGGGAAAACTCTCAATTCAAACCTGTTAAACTCCGTTTCAGAAACTGATTAGTGTCGCATCCTGATCGTGTGGAATGGTTGGTAAATACACACACAGACACACACACACACATATATATTAATGTGTGTGTGCGTGGGTGTGGGTGCGTGTGTGTAAACACTGTTTCTTTTTTATATTACTTCAATGTCTGAAGTTCCAAATGAAGTCAGATATTATACGTGGAATTGAACGTATGCTTTATTTGGAATAAATAAATAAATTAAAATTCACTCTATATCTAACTTAGTGAACCTTGACGAAAAGTTAGCTTGTTTAGTCGGGATTTTTATAATGAACGACTTAGTCCACTTTGGACTTTTCAAGTTGGCCTCGTCCATTTTTATTGCGTGGACTTGTTGAGTGTCAATATAAAAATGCAAACACTTTGAAGTAGATGCTACAAAACCAGTATTATCAAGCTGCAAGAAGGGACCAGCACACTGATATCAATCAGATGTGGTTCATGCAAGATGGGCACCTCCGCACACTGCCAATGACACCATTGCATGGCTAGAAAGAAGGTTTGATGGCAGGTTTTTCTCATTCCTAAGTCAGCATACCTTGTCCCCATACAGTCCAGACCTTAACCCATGCGACTATTTCTTGCGCGGCTACCTTAAAGAGTGAGTGTATTCTAATCCTGTGCCTCATGATGAAGAGCAGCTGAAGCAGAATATCAAGTGTGAAGTGAGACAAATCACTGCCGATATTGTCAGAAGAACCCGTATCCAGCATGTGCTAGCTCACGGTGATGCCTGGATTTAGCACATCATCAACTACTAATGGACTGCTATAACCTTCCCAGAATGAGTCTAGTCTGTAAGATATGTAAATATTCTTGCCATTCAGATTGTTTTCTGTAATAAGGCACACAGTGTGTTTGTTTGTTTGTTTTGTTTTACGGCATATCAACCTCAGTGGGTCATTTAATGCCGATAAAGTTTTGAAATAAATCAATTCTTAATGGATAATACAATTTTTTTTATAAATACATTTTTCTATTTAACTCATAGATGGGACCCTAACAGGTACTACCACTCCGGGTCAGAGTGGACCAGGGAGCAATGGTGATGAAGGGGTGCTCCACATTCCCCAAACCTCCAGAACTGGAACCTCACCATCAGATAGAGTTTAACGTAATTCCCAGGACATGTAGACCCGCAGCCACCACCTTCTAGCACCCATATGATAAAAAGGGGTTGGGGCTTGCCATAAGGGCAATAGGGTTGGGAAAATCATATAGGTGCTAGGGCTTGACGTGACCAGCCGATTGATCGGAGGGGGCCTCTCCGACCGCCCGTCTAGCCCAAGATAGGGCCAAAGTGGAGAATTGCATGTCATGAACTGCTCATCCATCTGGGCTTTATCCTTAAGCATCACGGGTCGCCACCCACGGCCAACAGGCACCCAGTGTGGTAAAAAAGATTGAGAATTAAAAATGTTATGGCATATATTATAATTTGCGTTTTTTGGACCACCAATATATATATATATCTGTTGGCATGCAATATGACGTCATTAACGGACTTTATCTGTCGCGTCTGAATGTGAATTTTTTTTAAAAGTTTTTTTTTCGAACATTTCAAAAATTCTCCGCTTTTTCCAACGTATTTCATTTCAAATAAGGATTTACTCTGATGGAGGTCGAATTTTCTTTGTGTGCGGAACATTTCCACATTTTTTATATTATTATTATTTCATTTCATTTGATTGTCTAAAAATAATAATAGTTTGAATAATGTACACATGGATAAACTCCTGATCGAAACACGTGTAAGTAATATTGATTAAAATATCCTATATTATCCATTTTATATTTTCGTCCCTTTGTAAGATTTAAAGTGATATTATACTTGATGATACAAACTCCGACAAAGGTTTGATAAACAAAACATTTAATACATATACAGCACATGGATAAAAGGGTACATAATACAAGGTGTACATAAATAAAGATAAAGATATATTCATGAATGGTAAAAAGATAAACATAAAAGCCACAGACATGAGACTAGGAATTGTCCATGCTGGGTGAATAACTTACAGTAATGTAAGGGGGGGACGAAGCCCCAACGAGAAGGGGTAGACCAGGATCTAACCCATGTGTCTCGTAGTTTGAGGAACAGGAAAAGAGAGAAAGAGACGTTTGAACCAGGCGCTTAAATACTATAGCCCCTGGTGAGAACAAGCGACAACACAGCGGGAAGATAATCCCTACACCTTTATTCATTTTTTAACATACTGTCGAATTCACTTCCAGTTTAATTTTACATATATATCTATATATATATATATATATATATATATATATATATATATAGTACCTTTACTTGTGTCAGGCTAACTTACCAATTTTCCGAGTTACGAGTTGTCATTCGGCTGATTCTTTGCTTTGTGTTGAGATTTAAAATTTGAGGTACGAGAGGGCTTCAGATACGCTTATGTTAATAAGTTCACTAAACACATTTATGTTTTCAAATTTTATACGCCACAGAAAACTATTATTTATTAAAAAAAAATAAGAATTAAAACATATACGCATAATTATTTACATTCTATTTTGAAATTAAGACTAGAAGAACACCGTAAAGCAGTGGTACGAAGAGAAATAGAAAAGTCGGGCATGGCTGACCATATATATAATGAAAAGAGAAAACCTTTTGCCCTTATGGGCTGGAGTTAAAATAATAGATAGGGAAGAACTTTGGAAGAGAAGACGCCTCAAAGAATTAGCTCATATGATGGGTTATAGTAACCTCTTAAATAAACAAAGTATAGAGATGAATACAATATGGGAACTATTGAAGTCAGTCAGTCTACTGTTGGTTTGAACAACAGCAACTGGCTAAGCACAACGGAAGCAGTGTCCAAGACAGTTGGTATTTATGGAAATCAAGAAATCAAGAATAGTCCATTCATGTATTTGGATGGTTCCATTTATTGAGTTCTGATTGGCTGATTGGTTTCTGTGATTTTGTGTAGTTTTATAAATACCCTGTCATTCTGCAGTACGATAGCAGCAAGATAGGTTCGTATTCAGTTACGACTACTTGTTGCCGAGTCTTACCAATTCGACGGTAATTGGAACTTAGTTTGATTATTCTACACGAACCTATGATTAAAAGGCTAGATTAGATTAGAAAAAAAACGCCATATGAGTCAAGGTAAAAAATCATACATAAGTAAATAGATATATGTTCCAGCTAAAACAACACATTAACTTTAAGTTTCCAACATTCACACTGAATTGTTCCATTTGACACATAGCATAGTGGATAAAGGCGTCGGGTTAAGACAATTCTGACATTCATCTCTTTCAAGCTGCCGGTTCAATCCTGGTCAAGGGCGACTGTAACATAGAATAATAATTAACACAGCTTAATGCCTCTACCCCAGCTATGGTTAGCAGAATGAGAACAGGATACCCCGCGGATTGAATAAAAGGTTAGGTTCAAAGTTCCGAGATGGCTCCCGATTACGACAAGAAGGTTCTCAAGTTCAAAAAGAAGGCTCCCGAGTTCGAGAAGGCTCCAAAGTCCGAAAAGAAATACCTGAAGAAGGCCGGAGGGCATATCGGCGGAAACGCTGTACAAATAACAACAGTGATGAGGACAATAATACTAATACGCAACATTGGTAATCTCAGAATTAGAGAAAGTTTATTAACAGCTAAATTAGGTCCTAGTATAAACAATAAGTTAGAATTAAACACAGAATATATAATTAATTAAAATAGACATTCCATATATATATATATATATATATATATATAAAACAAATAAATAAAAATAAATAAATACATAAATACATAAATAGATGAAAAGAATAAAATTAAAATTGAATGAACAAAGGCGTGGCGTTATAAAAAGAACCCCACGAGACCCGTGTATATAACATTAAAAAAATAACGACACAAAAAACGCGTCCATTTCTGAAAAACGTCTCTGATGATAAATTTACTTTGAAATCGATAAGACTAAACTTCTTTTTTTTTTATTTTATACGCATTGTAATTGCTTTCCTATCCTTAATAAATAATAACATACTTAACAATGCTTCAAGCAAATTACCCAATACTAATTCTATTTTATGTTTTTATACCACATTGATATGAGTATCAGGTCATTCAACGTGCCTCAGGTACTATGTAACACAGTACAATTTGTTTCATAGCCGGATCGTCAGTGACTCAAGCGGTAACCCCACATATTGTGGTGAGGAGGGTGGCTAGATACCATGCAAAAAGAAAAACAAGACCTGTAATTTGTCGGAGGAAAAACTTTGCATAACGGCCATCTAGCACATTGTTTCCCAACCCCTCCTCATCGTGACAGAGCCGTGCAAACTGGGCAGTGTTAGAGCCATGCCATTGGAAACTGAAGTTTCCTGGTACGGTCACCCAAGGCGGACAGGTCTGGCACCCAGTGGTATTAGGACCACAACCCGGCCAAAGAATCTCTAGCGGAAATCCAAAGGGCATCTCCATCATTGACTGGAATCAATGGCTTTTAGCGTCATTTGTGAACATTTATTAAGGAAATGGTGATCCTATTTCACCGGACACTAGAAGCAGCCTTTGGGGATTTAAATAAAATAAAATTAAATTCAAATTAAATAAATAAATAAAAAGTTCTGAGCGTCTGGACTCTGGCGTCCAGAGTTAACGGTCTGATCATAAAAGTCTCCATCTATACTTCGAAAGAGTCGTGTCTTTTTAATTCTCTTCATCTCATCATTTCATATTCCCTATAAGCCCTTAGGGTCTCATGATGCCCACTATAAAAGAGGGGTCTTCGAAGAATTCGACCTCTTTTTGCCTCTAGCATTGGCTAGCTACACTTGTTCCGTATCGTTAAAAGTCCCCTGACGGCGACGAATCGGAATCCTCACCTCGTTAGAAGCTGGAGCGACAAACGCACACCTAAAACCCATTCTGCAGGGCTCAACAGGTTACAAGAAACAGAACTCGAGGATTTCAGCTAAGTTCCGCAGGCTTTTTTTTTTATCTGCAACCAACCCTTTAACTACATTCAATTCACCTTAAACTATCTTTTACCAACCAAACACATTGAACCCTTTGTATTCCCTTTGGACTCCATGAACATTCTTTACAACTCGTTCGGTTGTTTCATTTTATGTATATAGTTAACCCCTGTTTGATATTTGTTTTATGTTCTACTTGTAAAGTAAACATTTTGTTCCATAAAAAGTCGTTTGTCTCCTTTTTTCAAAAGCGGCACCCATCTCCTCACTGCGTTCAAAGTACGCTTTATTCTCTTACAAAAAGTAGGGTTTAAACAGTGCTTTTCAGGGGACAAAAATCCCCACACATTGCGTCTGCGGTAAACAAGACCATCTACTTCCCCTGACCGGAATATGAATGCAGGGTTTGGCGACCGCTTTTGAATTTCCCAGTCCCTTGTTACTCCTTCCATGAATACACCTCAGGTGAAGTCGTTGGATGGAGCCGGTCCAACCGACCCAGGGTGAATTCCGACACAAAAAACAGAAAAAACAGGAAACCATTATAGTATCCTGACTCTGAATGTCGTCTAGAGACTCAATTTAGTTAATCTTTGAAATAACATTTTTTTTAATCGATAAGTTTAAAGAAAAGAAAAAAGTTTAAATAATCAATTTAATTGCAAATTGTTGTAATTAAAATCAATGAATATAACACAATGATTTGACCTTAAAAAATCTTACAGAAAATAGTGTTGTATACCCTTCTTTACTTTCTTCTATTCTTCTGCTGTTCATCTTTTCTATCTTAGGTTCTTCTTCTAGCGTCTCTTCTAGCGTCTTGGTGGTCGGTCGCACTTAACTCATTTCTTCTTCTTCATCAGTCTTGTTACCAAGACATTCACCAACCACAAAACCATGTTATTTTCATAAGCTTTTATTTACTTAACTAAACATTTCATGTAACTAAACATAGCGCGCGTATGTAGGTGAGTTCCAGTTACAGGCAGAACATCTTCTCTGCCTGGCATCCAACTGAAACCGAAGACCCAACCAGGTCCCACGTGACTTCACGTATTTCGCGGGCTTTCTGTAATGTTCCATGGAAAGTCCCGCCCGTGATATGAAAAGGGCCATCCCTTTAGAAATACAGGGGGGTTGACAATAATCTTATGCAACCGCATAGATTATGTAACAATAGAACAATGTAACAACCATTCAAAATGAAAAGTTTTAAAGCAATTTCAATAAAAATATTGTGAAATCTGACAAAAACATTCAATGAATCATAAACAAAATTATTTAGAATTGTGAGGAATTACCATCAAACTTTTTTTCTGTTATCCTATTTCTTTCTATGTTTTTCTTTCTTTCTTTCTTTCTTTCTTTCTCATTTTAGTCTTATTTTCTTTCTTTCTTTCTTTCTTTCTCAGTTTAGTCCTATTTTCTTTTTTCTTTCTTTCTTAATTCGCTATAGATAGTTATAGAGATGAGCGCTAATGTAGAACCTACACTACTATTATTAATTTGGACTGTAAATGTCTCTATTCATAAAATTTATAAAACAACATTTATTAAATTATGACAGTTTGTTTAACTGAATAGTATTAGATATTTAATTGCATAACATATTTTTATCTTTGTTTACAGCATTATAAATGGATAAACAAATTGATAAGTTATGTACACATGATCAGTCATCAGTAAAAATACTTTCAATAGGAGCGGATAGTGAGTGTGTCAAAGGAATCCGTGCTATTGGCACAATAATGAATATATGTTTCCCTATCAACATGATTTCAGACTGATCGGAGTGGGCCTCTCCAACCGACCGTCTAGCCTAAGTAAGAACCAAAATGGAGTGTTGCATGTCATGGACCTGTGTTCCATCCTTAAGCATCACGAGTTGCCACCAACGGCTAAAAGGTGGCACCATTGATGTGGGAGTCTTACCCCTCTTCAGAGGTCCAATTAGTGTATTCTAACGCCCCAGCCGACAGGGCTTATTATGTCACGTTCCTAATTATATTTGCATGTACAACTTTTATAAAATTATTAATAAATTGGTCCTCAAAAACAAATTTAAAAACAATAGAACCTTGAACCTAGTAACAATGAAAATTTAAATAATGAAATGAAAATGGAGAATTTACTCAAATTAATCAAAAGATAATTTCAAACTTTGAAGGGGTCTGGAAAGAACAGTAGGTAATATTTTCACCTGACTCTCCTTTGTGTCCCTCAGTAAGCACAGGTGCGGCCCGCACACAGACTGCGCTCTCATACGATGCTTGTACAGTACCCAGTATTTTTCTTCCAAACCTTGGACTACATTCTAGTCTCGAAATAAAAGTTAAGCAACAACCAGCCTGGCAAAAAATTCATGACGATTCAGATGCAGTTTAGTGTCATACCCAGGACCCGTCCTCTTTAAAGATAACTGCCGAAAAAAATAGAAATAAAAATAAAAATATAACGCGGAGAAAATTATAATCCTTTATAGTTTCAGGGTTAGAACTTTCTCCACGTTATTTTTGTTTTTATTTATCAGTAACCATGCGTCCCCCGGTTGAGAACCATTGGATTAGACCTTTCACAATATTTCGAATGATGTGCCTTCCAACATTCTTCATGTGTTTCTCGCCGAACTCGGGAGACCTCAGTATCGGAATCGAGAGCCTTTGTAGAACTTCGAACTGAACTCTTTTATTTAATCCATTGGGGTAGACGGTTTTCATTCCGTTAACCGTGACCGGGTACAAGTGTTATTTCTAAATATTCTATGTTATTTTCGCCTGTTGTAAGGATTGAAACTGCAACCTCTAAGTGATTGTTAACTTGGAACTGTATTAACTCACTTATATCTGTGGCGTTACTTTCGTATTTGCCTGGAGAGTTGTCTGCCCGTCTAGTTCGCTGGTTCCCGCTAGGGGCCGTTTATATTTAAGCGGCTGGTTTTAACGTCTCTTTCTCTTTTCCCGTTGCTCGACCCACGAGACACCACTTTGGGTTAGACTCTGGTCTACCCCTTCTTGTTGGGGCTTTGGCCCCGCTTACATTACTGTAAGTGATTCACACAGCATGGAATATTCCTATTCTCATGTCCGTGGCTTTTATGTTTATCTTTTTACCATTCATGAATGTGTCTTTATCTCTACATTTGTATGTATGTTTATGTACACCTCTATGTATTATGTACCCTGTTTATCCATGTGCTGTACCATATTAAATGTTTTGTCTATCAACTATTGTCGGAGTTTTATCTTCAAGTATATATCACTTTGAATTTTACAACTGGTGACCCCGACGTGATACGAACACTTACCCATTTACATATCCATTACACCAAATTTAGCCAATAATTCACTCTTAGCAATAAAATAATATATTTTAATAAAACATAGACACCCCCCACCCCAAAGTATAATTTTAAGTAGAAAAACACAGAAATTCTCTAGAACAAAAAACGAATTTCAAACACACACACCTATCATATCAAATGAACATCTGATGAACTATACCTATTAAAAGAGTAATGAAAGCTCAGTTAATGAATTTATTACCAAACCGTGACCTACGTGCGACTTACGCGCAAAGATTGTGGAACGTTACATCATTTTTTTCTCAATTTTTGCGCGCAGGTCGCATGCAGGTCACGCGCAAATCGCACGCAAGGATTGAAAAAAATAACGTAGCGTTCAACCGTTATTAAACAGCCATAACAGAAAAATTGCAGAAACATGCACAACCTATATATATATATATATATATAATATATATATATATATATCAATATATGTATTGATCAAAGCCTGAAGAAGATACCAGAATAACTGAAACACGTGTTGCGTATGTAAAATAAAAAGAATAAAACACTTTTTCTGAGAACAATACATTTTGCGGACCTTCTTTTTTATAAAATATTTTAATAGATATGTCCTTGTATATTTATGACTTATTTTACAAAATACTTTGTCCATAAAATTTAGTTAGTTGTTAAAATATATGTAATAAATTAATTATATTTCTACAATACATAAAGAATGTAAAATTTTAATACAATTCTTAATAATATTTAATTAAAAAAAAT
>CM042174.1:55782596-55787596 GCA_023376005.1 Doryteuthis pealeii
CTTTTGGCAGCTGTTCTTTCTTTCTTTCATTCTTTTTTCTTCTTTCATTCTTTCTTTCCTTTTCTTTTTCTTTCTTTCTTTCTTTCTTTCTTTCTTTCTTTCTTTCTTTCTTTCTTTCTTTTGCTTGCTTGCTTTGTAGATGTTCTGTCTTTTGGCAGCTGTTCTTTCTTTCTTTCATTCTTTCTTTTTTTTTTTTTTCTTTCTTTCTTTCTTTCTTTTTTCCTTGCTTGCTTTATAGATATTATGTCTTTTTGCAGCCGTTCTTTTTCCGTTTCATAAAACAATTGTTTTCTGTCTTTCATTCCAGTTTTATTATTTATTTATTTATTTAGATATTTTCATTCTCTGTTTACATCATTTCTTTCTTTCTTTCTTTCTTTTTTCTTTCTTTTTCTTTCTCGCTTTGTAGAATTTTCTTCTTCTTTCATTTTTCCTTTGTTTCTTTCTTTCATAACTTCTTTTATTTATTTTCTTTCTTTCTATTTTTTTTCTTTCTTTCATTCATTCTTCTTTTTTTCTTTCTTTGGGAATTTTATTTCTATGTGTTAGCCTTGCCCCACAATCATGCTTTTATTCTCTTTCTTTCTTACTTTCCTTATTTTATTTCATTCATTCTTTATCTATTTATTTATTTATTTATTCATTTAGAGATTTTCTTTCTCCGTTTACATTATTTTCTTTCTTTCTTTCTTTCTTTTTCTTTCTCTTTCCTTCTTTCTCGCCTTGTAGAATTTTCTTCTTTCTTTATTCCTTTGTTTCTATTTTTCTTTCTTTCATTCCTTCTTTCTTTCTATTTTTCTTTTTTCTTTGGAAATTTTATTTCTATGAGTTAGCCTTCTCCCACCAGCATGTTTTCCTTCTTTTTCTTTCTTACTTTCATTCTTTCTTTCTTTCTTTTTTTCTTACTTTCTTCTTTTTTTTAAAGACTTTATTTCTTTCTTTGTACCTTTTCTTCTTTCTTTCTTTTTCTCATTGTAGTCCTTTTTTTTCTTTAATTACAGCCTTTCCTTGTGTCATATTTCATCATTTTAAAATATTTTTCTTCCTCCATCCTCTGACGTCACAACCCCCCCCTTCCAGTTATAAATTCATTGCCAACTGGCATAATATAGACTGTCCAATATTACGGAATGAAATTTGAAGAACACAAACTGCCAATTTTGTTGCTTCGATCGTGGAAGAAATTACAGCAAAGTTTCTTCAAAAGTCGCTGAACATTAGGATATTAAGAAAATATGACCGATTTTGTAGAAAGTTATAGCACAAAAAAACTGCTATTTCACTCAATATTTGAGATGAGGCTTGATGATTAGTATTTATCTGCGTTATTCGGACTATTGTCCTCATCTTCATTGTTATCTGTACAACGTTTCTGCCTATGTACCTTCTGGCCTTCTTCAGATATTTCATCTCGGACTCGGGAGTCTTCTTGAATTCGGGAACCATGTTGGCTCCCGATTACGACAAGAAGTTTCCCAAGTCCAAAAAGAAGGTTCCCGATTCCGAAAAATGCATGAAGAAGGCCGGAGGGCACATCGGCCGAAACGTTGTACAGATAACAATGAAGATGAGGACAATAGTCCGAATAACGCAGATAATACAGATCTATTTAACCCTTTGATGAGACTTTACCAGTTACTACCACTCCAGGCGATATTTAACCTGGGGTTAATGACAATGAAGGGGTATTGACCAGATTTCCTGAAGTGGAGCCTCAACGTTTCGGCCGATGTGCCTTCCGGCCTTCTTCAGGTATTTCTTTCGGACTCGGGAAACTTTTATCGAACTCGGGAAACTTCTTTTCGGACTCGGGAACCTTCTTGTCGTAATCTGGAACCTAGAATAATAATTAACACAGCTTAACGCCTATACCCCAGGCTATGGTTAGTTGAATGAGAACAGGATACCCCGTGGATTGAATAAAGGGTTAGGTTCAAAGTTCCATGATAGCTCCCGATTACGAAAAGAAGGTTCGAGTCCGAGAAGGTTCCCGAGTCCGACAAGAAATACCTGAAGAAGGCGGGAGGGCACATCGGCCGAAACGTTGTAGAGATAATGAAGATGGGGACAATAGTTTGAATAACGCAGATAATACTAATCGTCTTAATCTCTTTCTACCTTCTCTCTCTCTCTCTCTCTCTCTCTCTCTCTCTCTTCTCTCTCTCTCTCTCTCTTTCTATCTATTTATCTATCTTTCATCTGATCCTTTTCTTTTATTTCCTAGTCAGCTTCCCAAGCTCTCTTTCTTCTTTCTTTCTTTCTTTCTTTCTCTCTCTCTCTCTCTCTCTCTTCTCTATCTCTTCTCTCTCTACCTATACACTGGGCTTTTTCTCTCTTTTCTAATCGGCTCCACTTTGTTTTCTTCACTTTCTCTCATCCTATCTCTCTCTTTCTCCCTCCATCCCTCTCTCTATATATATCTATCTATCTCTCTATCTATCTCTTCTAAATAATCTACGGTCCTTTCCTTTCTTTCCTAATCAGCTCTTTCTACGCTCTCTTTCTCTCTCTCTCTCTCTCTCTCTCTCTTCTCTTCCTATCTCTCTCCATCTCCATCTCTTTCTTCTTTCTTTCGTTCTCTCTCTCTCCTCTCTCTGTTTTCTCTCTCTCTCTCTATCTATCTATCTATCCACTGATCTTTCTTTCCTAATCACCTCCCTTTGCTTTCTCTCTCACTTCACTCTCTCTCTCTCTCTCTATGTCTTCTCTATAACTATCTTTTTATCTTTATATTCTAATCAGTTACCATTTTGCTCTCTCTCTCTCTCTCTCTCTCTCTCTCTGTTCTCTCTCTCTCTCGCTCTCTGACACAGACACAATATCTTTACTGGTCTTTTTTATCTTTCTAACCTAATCAGCTCCCTTTGCTTTCTCTCTCTCTCTCTCTCTCTCTTCTCTCTCTCTCTCTCTCTCTCTCTCACTCAAACACAACCACACGACACACACACACTCTCTCTCTCTCTCTCTCTCTCTCTTCTCTCTCTCTCTCTCTCTCTCTCTCTCTAAGTCTCTCTCTAAACTATCTTATTATCTTTATATCTAATCCAGTTCCCATTTGCTTCTCTCTCTCACTCTCTCCCCTCTGCTCTCTCTCTCTGTCTCTCTTCTCCTGTCTCTCTCTTCTCCCTCTCTCTCTCCTCGCTTTCTGACACAGACACACTATCTACTGGTCTTTTTTATCTTTCTAACCTAATCAGCTCCCCTGTGCTTTCTCTCTCTCTCTCTCTCTCTCTCTCTCTCCTCTCTCTCACACTCAAACACACACACACACCACACTCTCTCTCTCTCTCTGTCTTTCTCTCTCTCTTCTGTCTCTGTCTTCTGTCTCTGCCTCTCTCTCTCTCTTTCTGACACAGACACAGACACACTATCTACTGGTCTTTTTATATTTCTAACCTAATCAGCTCCCCTTTGCTTTCTCTCTCTCCCCCTCTCTCTCTCTCTCTCTCTCTCCCTCTCTCTCTCTCACTCTCTCTCTCTTCTCTCATCAAACCACACACACACACACACACACACACACACACACACACACACGACACACTTTCTCCTCTCCTTCTCAGCTTCGAAATAAACATTTTATACATGAACAATCCGCGAGAAAATTGCGCCAATAAAATTTGCAAACTTTGTCCATCGTCCATCTCCCTACCCCCCCCTTGCCGTTGCCATCAACAACGTCTCATTATTGACACTTCGAACGCTGCCTCATCCTCGTTGTCTTCGTCGACGGCACGAATCACGTTGTAGCCAATTTTTATGGTTGAATGCAAACCATACCAAACGCCAATTAATATTGCGGGCTTCACTAACAGCTTTTTGATTTAACGTAAGCTATCTATCTATCTATCTATCTAATCTATCTATCAGAGCCGCTTCTTTATCTATCTTATCTATCTATCTATCTATTCTATCTATTTATTTATCTATCAGAGCCTCTTCTTTATATAATCTATCAGAGCTCTTTAACTACTTAATAATGTAAGGGCTAAAACAATATATATATATATATATATATATATATATATATTATATACATATATATAAAGAGAGTTTTATAATTTTGATTGAAGCAATTGAGTATAATTGATTGGGGTTGATTTAGAAGGCTATCACAATGCAGGTGTAAAGAAAAAAATCTAATAAGCTAATCAATGGTTGTTTGCTAACCTGTAAATTTATTCTTGTTATTTCGAGATAAAATCTCTTTTCAGTAAGACACGGGCGAACTTGAATAGTTGTCGTCTTGTTATGCATTTTCTAGTTTTTAATTTTCTAGACAAACGACTTCAGTTCCAGTTGTTCTTCTGAAAAGAGATTTTATCCGAAATATCAGAATAAATCGCAGGTTAACAAACAAACACCTTGTTACCGTTATTATTTTTCTTATACACCTGCATTGTGAATAGCCTTCTAAATGCAACCTCCAAACCAATATTTAATTATATAATTTTATTTAAATTTATTATTTATTATATATAATGGGTGTTGGTTGATACTAAATGTTGTGTGTGTGTGTGTGTTGTTGTGTGTGCCAAATAAATGAGAAAAATATATCAAATATACATGGGGTTTTTTTCATGGGTCTTTGGTCTGTGGGTTTTTCACTTCTTTTAATAGAACAAGACGACAACTATTCAGTTCCAGTGTTCGTCTGCAGAAAAGAGATTTATTCTCGAAATATCAAGAATAATTTACAGAGTTAACAAACAATACATTGTTACCTTATTATTTTTTCTTTACACCTGCATTGTGATTAACCTTCAAAATCAACCTCCAAACCAATGTTATATATATATATATATATATTATATTACATATATATATATATATATATATGAGAAGTAAATAACACAAAGCGATGTGTTTTATGATATATCTTTTTTTTTAGCCGACAATTTTTGGGAGAATATGTGCTTAATTGAAGTCGTACCTAATTTTGAAAGTTAATTAATTAATAATTAATTAATTAGGCGGGCATACCTATTTAAATGTAAGGCTAT
>CM042174.1:55792596-55805096 GCA_023376005.1 Doryteuthis pealeii
TAGTGAACGTGGAAAAAAATAAAGAATGGTATTATTTTCACCTGAGCAGAGAATTTGGATTTCCGATTTATGATTTCCAAGACAAAATGATTCTTCTTAAACGACAAAAAATGGTTTGACGATTGACTGTAGTAAAACACAAACTGCTATAGATTCAAGTAGAAAATGACGACTAGGTATCTTTTTATATTTACTAATCAACAAGACAAATCAGTATAAGTCGCCGTGGCACAGTTATGGGGACTTTGGCCCCTATTTACGTTCATGTGGAATTGAATAAATTAAAATAATTAAGTTTTTTTAAACAAGTAAATTTACAATTATATAAGTTAAGTTTAGAATTATGTAAACAAAAGATTATCAAATAAATATTAGTTTAGAAATATTTTAGCAACAATAGAAACAATGGTTTAAATTCCATTGAAAATATGTACGCCATCGGAATGTTACAAAATCATCCGATATTTACGTCATTAGAAAACAGCTGATATTTGAAAATTCCAATATTAAATCTAAGTTAATGATCACGTAGACAATGACAAAATAAAATTATAAAAAGGCCCATAGAACTCAAAAACGAGAGTGATGAGCTTATGCTCTTCCCAACTCGACAGAGTTGGGGCGAATGCCCCCTAACTCGACAGACGGAGCGAAAGCTCTCTCCAACCCGACTCAATGGGGAGAAGACGCTGTCCGAAGACATAAAATACGACTCAACAGGTCCGTCTATTATTTCCCAATTATGATTTCCAAGACAAAATGATGCTTCTTAAACGACAAAAAAATGGTTTAAAAAATGACAATAATAAAACACAAAATTCAGTCTCGGAAGACTATAATAAAGTTTGTGTGCCCCTGAAGTTACAGCGCCTCCTGTGACTGTGAAGTTCCGATGCTTGAAAAACATTTTCGACCACAGATGTCACATTTGAAGGCTGTCCCTGAAGATGTTCATATTCCGGTGCTTTGTTGCCGCTGCTTTCTTCTGGACCTCTTAGTTTCATGGTGTTGCGTCAGGGTAACTTCTAACAGGAACAGTCCTCTACGGAGAGTCTGCCGCCACCGAGGGCAGTCCTGAGCCAAATTTTTCCAGCTGGAAGGGACTATGCCAAAGCATCTGAGATCCTTCGTGCCGGTATCCTGGAATTGCAGCTGGGGGCGATTAATCTGTCTCTTATCAGACGAAAGCTCTCCATAGCGAATGTCTTTCGGGATTCGTCCATCATCCATCCGACGTACCATCCGACCCAACCATCGGAGACGACGTTGCCCCAGTAGAGAACACAAGCTGGAGAGTTGAGCTCTCTCTCTAGAACTGCTTTTTATATTGACTAATCAAAAAGACAAATCAGTATAAGTCGTCGTGGCACAGTGGCTAACGTATTGGACTGTAGCTTCGTAGTAAGCTAGTTCGAATTAATTACTGTTGTCACAGAAATTGTGTGGATTAATTAAATTAAATTAAATTAATTAAATCAAAGTAAATAATTAAAAAGACAGAAATATAACAATCTCCCAGAGGGCTTAGGACAGGAGAAACCTTCCGGGCATGCACAGAAAAAAAAACACGTTCTTGGCGTCTGGACTCTGGCGTCTTAAGTAACGGTAGGTCAATAAAGTCTCGATCTATACTTTTAACCAGTTATGTTTTTGTCTCTCTCCATTTTTACTGACGTAAGATAACATTTTAAAAATCGTTACCAACTTGATAGTTTCTGTCTCTCACAGGCTGTTCGTATCTTTATATCACAATTTGCTTTTTGTAAGAAGCTCTCTCTCCCGGGAATTGCAAGGTGTCATATCAGTAAAGAACATTCACGTTCAGATTGTTTATATCATTTTAGGATTAGTGTACGTGGAAAAAATAAAGAAAGGTATTATTTTCACCTGAGCAGAGAATTTAGATTTTCGAATTATGATTTCCAAGACAAAATGATGCTTCTTAAATGACAAAAAAAAATGGTTTGACGATTGACAGTAGTAAAACACAAACTGCTATAGATTCAAGAACAAACTGACGACTAGGTAACTTTTTGTATTGATTAATCAAAAAGACAAATCAGTATAAGTCACCGTGGCACAGTAGCTAACATTTTGGACTGTAGCTTTATTTTTGTAGTTTTATCCGGACATACATACACACCAACTCCCCTTTATATTTGTATAGATAATATTTTACTAAATTTCCATAAAAAAATTTGAGTCTTAAATTGTTTATTTATAAAGCACTGTCAGATGCAAATGTGGCCCATAGGCCACAGTTTGCCCATGTTTCGGGTTGCAGATCAAAACAACCAAGTGAAAATAATCGCAAATGATTTGCCTGAAGATCGTGTGTTTTCCGTCTAAGAGCTGATCTCCTGCACTGTCACGACCTTTTAAGAGAGAGAGAGAGAGAGAGAGAGAGAGAGAGAGAGAGAGAGAGAGAGAGAGAGAGAGAGCAAGCAAAGGCAAGGATAAGTGACATTGATTTTGTTTATTTATAATTGTAGTTAATCGGGCTAGGTGGGGGAGAGGGTTCTGTTGCTCGCAATGTAGCACCCATCCCCTCCCCCCCGTTCAAAATGCAAAATAGTTGTAGCCATATTGGTAGCAATTTTATTTTGATTTCAGATGAAGTTGTAAAGTCGTCGGGGCGGTCTAATGTCGGTATCGGCCAGACAGCAAGGGAGTCATGCCATTAAAAACATACATATTATTCCACCCATTCATCCTGCAGTTAAACATCTGTTTCAAGTTTCTTTAACAGCAGGTACGGAAAGAATCTGAACGGGGGGATATATGACTCTATGTAGACAATGTTGTTTATATTTAAAGGGATTTAAATAAGAGAGGCCCCTTCCGATCAATCGGCAGGCCATGTCAAGCCCTAGCACCCATATGATTGCCCCAACCATATTGCTCTTATGGCAAGCCCCAACCGATTTTTATCATATGGGTGCTAGAAGGCGGTGGCTGAGGGTCTACGTCCTGGGAATGACGTTAAATTCTATCTGATGCTGAGGTTCCAGCTTTGGAGGTTTGGGGAATGTGGAGCACCCCTTCATCAACATTGCTCCCTGGTCCACTCTGACCCGGAGTAGTAGTGCCTGTTAGGGTCCCATCTATGGTTTGAATAGAAAAACATGAGTTTATAAACAAAATTGTATTATCCTTTAAGAATTGATTTATTTCAAAACTTTATCGGCATTAAATGACCCAATGAGGTTGATATGCCGTAAAACCAAACCAAACCAAACCAAACCAAACTATATTTTACTATTAGGGTCACTTTCGGACTCATACCCTTGGGTAAATGGATGCCGGATCGCCCTAGGCATCGGTTAAAAAGTAGCATTACTATTCTCATACAAAGAAGGTTTTTGGTGTAGAGTTTTTAAATACCATCCTTGGCCAGTTGAAACTCGCTTAAAGAAAGTCCTATGTTATGGAATCCTTTGGCAAGCGTATAAGTCCTATCCTGCGTATTGGTAAAGGTCCAGTGATTTAGTCCTATGTCCGTCGTCAAAGAGCGCTGCAGTAATTATGACCAGTAGGGTGGGTTAAGTATTGTATCAGCCTCAGAGTACTGCCAGTAATTGGCCAAGGAATAGACCACATGATCTCGCCGAGTCTATAAGTAGAAGCGGATATCTATCACACACCTTATATCCCAAAATTCTCAACATTTTATGATTACCTTCTCTATGGAAAACCCTTTAATGAATACTAGACTATATATACTCTCAATAAGTTTACCAATTATTCTAAGTAGAATAAAGCTTTCCAACGTCTATCGGTGTTATCGTTTGTAATGACTACATAGATAGTTTACAATAACCACATCACTTCTTATTTGAAATTTGAGTTTCTGTTTTGAAAAAATATACTGTACAAATTCAATGGAAAATTGTACAAATTCAATTGAAAAAAAATTGTCTGAGTTCTCATTTGTATTTTATAGGGAGATATTGAAAAATCAAAAGAGACAAAGAGCACGGTATGAAAATTGTAATGAAATTTGATTATATATATATATATATATATATATATATATATATATATATATATATATATATATATATTTATGCAGTTATTAATCCAGAAAATAGTGATGAAAAAATATTAAGATGAATAATGAAGATTAATATTACTAAAAAAAAACACCCTATGGGCGGTGTAAAAATTAATTATTGGAACATTTTGTTTGACTGGGAGTTAAAAATTCAGGTTTCAATCGAACTTAACGGACCTAAATTCCACTCTCGTATGTCACCCCACTGAAAGAAGAAAAAAATACAAAAAATCAGGGAATTAACTGAATTTAATGAAATGTTCAGTGTTGATATATTAATAAAAGATATAATGCACCAGTTATTTTATTTTAAAACTTTAACATTTTTTCAGGTCAGTTAACTTTGAACCACGTATCTTTGAGGCGTAACACAGATTCTCAAAGATACGTGGTTCAAAGTTAACTGTAAATGTAAAAGTTTTAAAATAAAAAAGACACACAATATCTATTATGGTAAGTTCAAAGCCTCATCTCATAAAAACATACAAGTATAAGAATACAAAGCCTTATCTAACATACAAGTATAAGAATACAAAGCCTTATCCAACACGGCACCATGGACCATAAAGCAACCAACTATAAACTTAGAACTGACTAAATTACCTAAAACAAAAACACACCCTATCACTTACCAAGAGAAATTCATTAAAATACAAAATAAGTACCCAGATCATGATCACATCTATACAGATGGATCCAAACAAGGAAAAAAAAAAAAAAAAAGAATCCTTAAAACGCCTACCAAATGAAGCCTCAATCTACAGTGCAGAAACCACAGCCATTGATCTAGCTATGAATATCATAGCAAATCACAAAGCTTCCAAATTTATTATATGCAAGGACTCTAAATCATTCCTGTTAGCACTACATAACAAAGACACATCATCTCCTCTGATCACGAAGCTCCTAAACAAACTAAACACCCTCTCTGAAAATAATAACATTATATTCATCTGGATACCAAGTCACATTGGTATCCAAGGAAATGAAAAAGCAGACAAAGCCGCAAGAAAGGCACTTCAAACAGATATGAGCAAATCTAAAATCCCATATACAGATCTGAAACCAACCATAAACAAATTTATATTAGACAAATGGCAGACATCATGGGACAAACTGACTCAAAACAAACTCCAACAAATAAAAGAAGTTATTGGAGAGTGGCCGACAGGCCACAGAAGTATTAGAAGAGAAAGGTAATACTCGCCAGATTTCGTATTGGGCACACCCACATTACCCATTCGTACCTGTTAAAAGGGGAGGATACCCCAGTGTGCCCAACATGCAAAGTACAATTTAAAACCAAGCATATCCTTCTAAATTGTAACAGACTTAAACATATCCGCGCCAATTACTATCAAGCAAGAAACCTGAGAGACATCTTTAAGAATAGAAACCCTGAAAACATTTTAAATTTTATAAAAAAAAGCAACCTTTTCAACAAAATATAACAGAACATAACCAATTATCTCAATAGAACCACTACTTTAAAGACTGAAATCCAAAATAACCTTCTTGGCATTAAATGACCCACAGTGGTTGATATGCCGTTAAACAAAACTCAAACTCAAATATTCAATTGAAATTTGTACAAATTCAATCGTAAAAAAATTATCCGGAGAGAGGGTGATTGTAAAATATCTACATTAATTTGCCGATAAAAATCGAGAAACACGTAAATATCTAAGTTTTTAGATTAGGCGGATTTACGCCTGATACCCTCAAGGAAAAACAGCGTAAATAAGGGCAGGTATCCGGGACGACAAAATGTTATTAGACCCGGTTATTTTTTAACTTTTTAAATCAGGGACCTCAAACTGTCAAGTCAAGTTGAAAGCACCTGTTCCCGCTAGATCACCGAAATTAAGCAACGATGAGCCTGTTCAATACTTAATTACGCGACCACTTAAGCAGCAACAGGTACTGTAAGCAACCCGAGTCCTTTATTTATAAAAATGACTTGATTCGCTATTAAATGACCTAAAAAGGGATGATATGTGTTGTGATGTTAATTCAACAGTAAAAAAGAATTTAAGTCGATGTAGGGTAAAATGAGACAAGTGTATTTACAATAAGGTACAAGAACGGCTAGCTTGTCGCTAAACATTAACAGTACGGTAACAGATTCGCTATTAAATGACCTAAAAAGGGATGATATGTGTTGTGATGTTAATTCAACAGTAAAAAAAGAAGTCAAGTCGAGGTAGGGTAAAATGAGACAAGTGTATTTACAATAAGGTACAAGAACGGCTAGCTTGTCGCTAAACATTAACAGTACGGTAACAGTACGGTAACAGTACCACCTTTTCACTCGGTGTCTCACTATTTATAATGAGAACCGGTGTATATTCTCCACTGTAGGAACGGCCGGTACAACAATATGCCATAAAAGAAAACCACAAATCCGAACCAACTGTTTTTAACTATTTGTTTTTTTTTCTGGACGTAAAGTAAGGGATCATTTTAGTATTATAACCAATTTGTAAACTGATCCCCCATTTATTGTCCATGTTAGATTCACAAGGAGTTATACTCATCAATAAATTACCTTCAAGTCACGTTGAAAGCACCTGTTCCCGCTAGATCACCGAAGTTAAGCAGCGATGGGCCTGTCTAATAATTAATTGGGTGAACACTTAAACAACAGCGGGTACTGTAAAATAAGGCGACGGAGTGGGCAATTGTCGGTTTCAGATAGATAGCGAGGGAGTCTATCCCCTTTTCACTATTCCCTAATGAGATTGTTTTTGCGTCTGAGGTGAAGCGTCACACCTACTATCAGCTCCCCACTTTACCGTACAGATCCCGTTGCTGCTTATACGCTGAGTTGGCGAGGGCCGGCATTAAACCCGGAACCTTGTATTTCCCAGCCGGATACTCTACCGACTGCTAAATATCAAAATGACTTGTTTCGGCATTAAATGACCCGAAAAGGGTTGATATGCCTTAAAACAAAACCAACAAACCAAACGATCTTACTGGAGATGGATTAATACATACACTCGTTTCCTGTGAAGTTTTCTTTTTTTTAGGGGGGGGGGGTGTAGTCCCGTATTCTTCATTTCCTGATTTTGATTGTAGGGTTTATTGGGGCGTGGGTAGACCACACTTAATTTTTTGTTTTGTTTGATCCTAAGTCGTTATTATAGTCGCCCGATAAAATTTGACTGTCTCTCTGATCATTCCAATAACGGTTTCATTGTGTTGGTCTTTTTGATGAAGCAATTAGTGGCGTGACAGAAAGGCCGAACCATATATTCTGTGGAGAGAGACATTTAATGCAGACACGTTGCTCTTGGCGGTTAAACAATTTTCTTTCTTTTTCTTCATGAAGATCAAAAGGAAATTTCGACTTGGGTTTCATTCATCTGATTACCGTCTTAGAAGACAATACTAAAATGTAAACTGATGCAAACTAATCCAGATTCAAGTACAAATTGACAAGTTGGTACATTTTTATATTGACTAATCAATGAGAACAAATCAGGGTGAGTGTCCGTTGCGTAGTGGCTAACGTGCTGGACTGCGGTGTCGTAGTTAGCGAGATCGAACCCTGTAGTACTATTACGTTATTTTTCGAAGTAATGTCCTTGGCTACATTTGGTTTGGTTTGGTTTGTTTTACGGCATATCAACCTCAGTGGGTCATTTAATGCCGATAAAGTTTTGAAATATTTTCCACGTACCCCACTTGTACGGGTCAAGCACAAGGCCCTATTTATGTGGGACCACCCACAAGCCGAGACTCGTGTGGTGGCGGTTGAAAAATTGCGTCGATCCCGTCGGCATTCCCCCTCAAGGGGGGCGCCTCAGGCGCTGGGCAATAAACCCAGCCCTGCCCCTTTAAATCGAGGGGGTAGGTGTTGCCTGGGGGGGACAGCCCCCTGGGATCGACGCTATTAACTCGTAAAGATCCAGGGCCGAAGCCACTGGACCCCCGGCGTGGGCCGGATCTACATAAAGTTTTGAAATAAATCAATTCTTAATGGATAATACAATTTTTTTATAAATACATTTTTCTATTTAACCCATAGATGGGACCCTAGCAGGTACTACCACTCCGGGTCAGAGTGGACCAGGGAGCAATGGTGATAAAGGGGGGATCCACATTCCCCAAACCTCCAAAACTGGAACCTCACCATCAGATAGAGTTTAACGTCATTCCCAGGACATGTAGACCCGCAGCCACCGCCTTCTAGCACCCATATGATAAAAAGGGGTTGGGGCTCGCCATAAGGGCAATAGGGTTGGGAAAATCATATAGGTGCTAGGGCTTGACGTGACAAGCCGGTTGATCGGAGGGGGTCTCTCCGACCGCCCGTCTAGTCCAAGATAGGGCCAAAGTGGTGTATTGCATGTCATGAACTGCTCTATCACCTGGGCTCTATCTTTAAGCATCACGGGTCGCCACCCATAGCCAACCAGTCAACCAACCGGCCAACCAACCAGCCAACCAAGCAGCCAACCAACCAGTCAACCAACCGGCCAACCAACCAGTCAACCTACCGGCCAAACAACCAGTCAACCAACCAGTCAACCAACCAGCCAACCAACCGGCCAACCAACCGGCCAAGCAACCAGTCAATCAACCAGTCAACCAACGGCCAACCAAACCAATCAATCAACAGCCAACCAACCAGTCAATCAACCAGCCACAAACCAGCCAACCAACCGGCCAACCAACCAGTCAACCAACCAGCCAAACAACCAATCAACCAACCAGCCAACCAACCAGCCAACCAACCAGCCAACCAGCCAACCAACCAACCACCAGCCAACCACCGGCCAACCAACCGGCCAACCAACCAATCAACCAACCAACCAACCAGCCAACCAACCCGCCAACCAACCAGCCAACCAACCACCAACCAACCGGCCAACCAACCGGCCAGTCAACCAACCAACCAACCAACCAGCCAACCAACCAACCAACCAACCAACCAGCCAACCAACCAGCCAACCAACCAGTCAAGCAACCGGCCAACCAACCAGTGAACCAACCGGTCAAACAACCAGTCAACAAGTCAACCAACAGCCAACCAACCGGCCAACCAAACGGCCAAGCAACCAGTCAATCAACCAGTCAACCAACCGGCCAACCAACCAATCAATCAACCAGCCAACCAACCAGTCAATCAACCAGCCAACAAACCAGCCAACCAACCGGCCAACCAACCAGTCAACCAACCAACCAACCAGTCAACCAACCAACGGCCAACCAACCAGTCAATCAACCAGCCAACCAACCAGCCAACCAACCGGCCAACCAACCAGTCAACCAAACAACAACCAACCAGCCAACCACCAGCCAACCAACCGGCCAACCAACCGGCCAACTAACCGGCCAACCAACCAGTCAATCAACCAGTCAACCAACCGGCCAACCAACCAGTCAACCAACCGGCCAAACAACCAGCCAACCAACCAGCCAACCAGCCGGCCAACCAACCAACCAACCAGCCAACCAACCAACCAGTCAACCAGCCAGCCAACCAACCAACCAACCGGCCCACCAACCAGCCAGCCAAACAGCCAACCAAATGATAAAAATTGGCATTTCGCCTCTCAGGCCAAATATTCTCAGTTTTTTAATGCCGTACTGCCTGGATGTTTAGTATCCTGTCTTCTATATCGAAAAAAAAAACTGCGACGAGGTTTTCTTTCCTGACGAATGCTTCATGTCTTTTGGTCACAAATCGAATTAAGTTTTCGATGAGGTTTCTTCATCTCCCATTAAAAACCCTAGAGATCTTATAAAATGGATAAAAACAAAACAAATATATAATATACGTAGTGATAGTTAACATTTTCAAAAAACTGTATTTTTTTTTTGTTACTGGGTTGAACTATAAGAGGCGGAGCTACGGATACATTTTAAACTCTTTAAATCCAGTAAAATCGTCGAAAAAAACCGGATTTCTCACACACACGGTTGTATACTGAATCATACAATATCAGTATACTAGTACATTCAAGTAACAGTTTGCGCCAAGCATAGAGTAACTCGCAACACACATTGAGATAGACGGTTCGCGTAATCGGTTCCGTAATCTTCATAGTCTCAGTAATCACCCCGATTTTCTAAAACAGCAGTGTAGAAATAATCCGTGACCAGAACATACAGTCTCTATGAAAGATAAGCTAGGCTAGTCCACAACAAACACACACAACGCGCATACAAATACACGGACACACAACACATGTTACATAATCATTAGATACCTAATGATTATGACAATAGTGTAGAAATCATATTAGTGCAGCTGATGGCATTGAGGGTGAGTGACGGCGCTTGACCTCGATCTCACCTTGCGTTCTGGGGAGAACGTGAGAAACGGAACCCCGATAGAAGCCCCTTCCGGTTTAAGGTGTAAGCAACTCAGTCAGTTAGAGTTAGAACTTAGAAGCGAAGCTAGCAAGATGTGAGTCTCACTGCGTGATTGTCTGGTCTGGGGGTCTACGAATAAAGTAACATCATCGTAAATCGAAGTCTTGTGGTTATTACTAAAAGCTAACAATGGCACAAGGCTTCTGATAACAAGAACGATCCCCAACAGAAACCAGACCCGGAATCCTCAATAGAAGACCAGACGAGCCTTAGAAGACATACCAGACCAAGATAGATGATAGATGATAGAAGAACCAAGCCGGTATGCAACATATATCTATTTAGTGCCGTCCAAGAAAAGGCACTACGTAACACACACACATGTATATATATGTAAATATATATTTTATCACTGTGATTATCTAGAGAGAGAGAGAGAGAGAGAGAGAGAGAGAGAGAGAGAGAGAGAGAGAGATCTGTGATAAAGCAATATGAAGTGTAACTTATGATGATCTAATGGTTGGTAATAGATAATACTTACCGTATTTGACGGCATATAAGACGATAAGACGCACCTCCATTTCAGCAGGTCACATTCAGGAAAAAAAGTTTTTAGTGTATTTAAGAATATATTGTTGTAAACAGTCTAGCTGTGCATTACACAAGCAGAAACATAGCTGTATAAAAGCAATTTGGTAGTACAGGCAAGCAACAAGCATACACAAGACATCTCAATAGCAGGAAATAATAATAATAATAATAATAATAATAATAATAATAATAATAATGCCTACGGGAGGTCTCAAACTTCATCTACAATGTATAAGACACAGGGCAATTTTTAAGCAAACATTTTAGAAGGTCCCAAATAGAATCATCCCCAACTTACCTGTCTATTTGATATTTTATCTATCTTTTCTCTCTCTCTCTCTCTCTCTCTCTCTCTATATATATATATATATATATATATATATATATATATATATCTTAATCTGTTTTCTATATATCCCACTTCTGCAACTTCTATTCTTCATTGCTTTTTTATCTATCCCCGTATATATATATATATATATATATATATATATATATATATATATATATATATATACCGTATTTGACGGCATATAAGACGCACGGGCATATAAGACGCACCCCCATTTCAGCAGGTCACATTCAGGAAAAAAAGTTTTTCGTGTATTTAAGCATATATTGTTGTAAACGGTCTCATGTTAACCTTGATTATAACAATACCAACAATAAAATAAGGATGCTTGGAGTTTAGGGTCGGTAAGCTGGGTTAGTGTTGTGATGTTAATTCAACAATAAAAAAAGAAGTCAAGTCGAGGTAGGGTAAAATGAGACAAGTGTATTTACAATAATGGTACAAGAACGGCTAGCTTGCCGCTAAACTGTAACAGTACAACCTTTTCACTCGGTGTCTCACTATTTATAGTGAGAACCGGTGTATATTCTCCACTGTAGGAACGGCCGGTACAACAGTTAGTGAACATCATAGAGAAGATTAGCCTTGGCCTACGGGAGGTCTCAAACTTCACCTACGATGTATAAGACGCAGGGCAATTTTTTGAGTCAAAATTTTCCAAAAAAAGTGCGTGCTATATGCCGTCAAATACGGATATTATATCCGTTTTGATGACAGGATATTCAGCTATATATCTTTGATTTTAGAAGTTAAAAATGTATTTAAAAAATTGAGTCTAAAAACATTAAGTAATCTGAAAGAATGAATAAAACAAACATATCTTCAGCATAAAATAAACTAAGGGTTAACATGCCGTAAATACCAACCAACCAACCAACCAACCAACTGATTAATTTGTTGTGCGAAAGAGGTGCAATTGACCATATTAAAATAAGTTTTTTTTTGCAAGCGGGTTTAATCAATACATAGATGGGACCCGGAAATATACCACTAATTCAGGTGTTTTTTTGTTTTTTTTTACTAAGGATTGCACTCGCTAACACAGGGGATCTCCGCTAGACAGTGCTCTTGCTTGAATCCAAAAGATGGCCACAATAATCGTAACACAGGATTTATTAAACAAATAGTTCCTAACTTTCAATTACTCTAAAAACAGAAATAGAACCTCACCGTCAC
>CM042174.1:55810096-55820096 GCA_023376005.1 Doryteuthis pealeii
AACGATATAAGTTTTGCTCTAATTAGGAAAAAATGTAATAATTCTTTTAAAAATCTTATATTAGATTAATAATATCCGGCAATTGTTTAGATTTGATAAAAAATAAAATTCGATTTGTATGATAAAATCAATCATTTATTATATAAGTCATAATCAGCTTATGGTTTACGTGCGTACCTGTAGTTAGATTATTTGAATTAGAGTCCGTTGATTTCAGAATGACGGGATCCAATAGAAAGTTACTAGATGGTTATTGACGGGTAGTAAGCTTTTTTAGGACCATATGGTCTTTAGACACCCCTTCCGCCATCTCGACTCACAAGGACACTTTTCTTATTTATACCGTCAAAATCCGGTTGTTTGTTAGGGGTTAGGGTTAGGGGTTAGGTTTAGGGTTAGGGGTTAGGGTTAGTTTTATAATTAAAAAAAACACTCTAAAAATCATATGTTAACAATTAACTGGATTTTGACGGTGTAAATGGAAAAAAATGTCCCCAAGAATCGAGATCGCAAAAGTAGTGCCTAAAAGTCATATGGTCCGCTTTTTAATTAACCCCTTGGAAAACGTGCCGTTACAGACGCGTGAGAATTAGTTTCAGATGCGACGCAGATTTCAGTGCGAGTTGACTCAAAGTCACTCTCTCCGAGGGTCGGCATCTCTACCGCGGCGGAATCAATATGGACAGGGTTGTGAAATAAAAGCTTTATCAGAAAACAGCCAAGTCTTGTTAATTGATTATCAAAAAACAAGAAATGACCATCCCAACCTGAAGAAAAATGAACAAGAAGTAAAACCAACCCTTAAAAGAAAGCCCTCAAGAGAAGTCAGGCTGACGAACATGGTGGCCAAACGAGTTAAAAGCAGCTAGCAGAAGTTAACAAGTAAGAACCATTATCTATCGTCTCTACTACTCTACTATCTGTCTGTCTGTCTGTCCCGTTCATATACCCGATGTCATAAAAAGGGTATATAACACATTGTGTTCTTATGAGCGTATGAGAAGATTTAATTCTGGTGATAAATTCCCTTCATTAGTAAAATCTGTCTGAAGATGCTAGTTTCTGGCCGAAATAAATATTATAACAGATAACGGTTTGTCAAGTTTTTCTTTTTTCGAAAGTTAAATATTGCGCTGTATATAATTGATTTATTGGCTATTATACATTGAGCTCTCTTTAAGGATTTATAAAAATCCTTGTATGAGTATATATGATTGCACTTACAAGAGCATACAGTATGGTTGTACAGTGAGATTTGATGATCCCAAATAGATTCATCCCTCCTTACCAGTCATTTGGATTATCTACACACACACACACACACACACACACTCACACACACACACACACACACACACACACACACACACACCACACACATTGCCTGTTTAAAAAATGCATTTATCGTATACCAACACATCCTGATGAGTAGGATGTGACACTGAATACAGATATTAAATATTAGATCTTTTACTTGCACCATTGTTTAAGGAAATAGCATCAAGATCGTCTACTAAAATGCACTAAGAATCCTCGTTTTCACAAAATTTAACCTTTAGAAAACGAGAATTTTAGTGCATTTTAGTTGACGATCTTTGATGCTATTTCCTTAAACAATGGTGCAAGTAAAAGATCTAATATCTGTATTCAGTGTCACATCCTTAGTCGACGATTTCCTAATTTAACTATTTAGCTAAAACAGGAAGTAATGAATAAAATGGCAGTTATTTCTTCTTGTTAATGGATTTCTTTTAAGATTTATCCCCGAAATTATTGTTCATATTCCTTAAGATAAAACCAAACAATTAGAAATCAAGAATACCAAGCACATATTTATCAAAATCAAATTTTTAATATCAATATGCAAATTAGCCTTCCCGTTCACACTGTAAATCGCTATTTTGTTGTATATATAAATACAATTGCATGTTATTAGTATGTAGATAAACCTGCCCCTCGTGGTGGGTTCCAGTGGCTTCAGTCCTGGATCTCTACAAGTTAATAGCGTCGATTCTAGGGGGCTATCCACCCAGGCAATACCTGCCCCTTGATTTAAAGGGGCAGGGCTGAGGTGCCCCTTGTGGGGAAATGCTGACGGGATCAACGCAATTGTTTCCACCTAATACCCATGAGCTTTCGGCTTGGGTTGGTCCCACATTAAAAATGTCCTTGTGTCACGCCCTCATAAGTGGATGAGAGACACATACCTGTAGATATGTCAACAGTATTAATTAATGTAAAACAATTTTATTAATAATTGAGGTTTGGATAAAAATAAAATCATGGAGAATCTGGCGTAAATAACTAAGGAATTGTGACTGAGTTAGTATATAGTTCGGTTACAGACAGTAAGACACACAATCTCAAATTGAAATAAATAGTATTAATGTTGCTGCTGCTGATGATGATGATGTTCTGAGTTTGACACGATTGATGTGAATATAAAATGAAAAAAAAAGAAACTTCTTCGAAATAAACGAAGAAATAAAGAATGATGAATGAGGTTTGATGAAGATGAAATCAGAAAAAAAAAAACAAAAAAACAGAGTCGCCATTTTCGAATTAGATTATTATTTAAATCAGTTCTCTCTGCACAATCATTCGAAATTATATTTTCCCCATAAAAGAGCAACACTATATCTCTATATCTCGGTTAACTCATTATCTATCTATCTATCTATCTATCTATCTATCTATATATATATCTATCTATCTATCTATCTTATTTCATTCTATCTATCTATATATCTTACCTTCTATCTATCTATCTATCTTTCATTCTATCTATCTATATATCTTACCTTCTATATCTATCTATATATATATATAATATATATATATATATATTATATATATATTATATAATATATATATATATCTTACCTTCTATCTATCTATCTATCTATCTTACTATCTTTCCTTCTATCTATCTATCTATCTATCTATCTATCTATCTATCTATATATCTTACCTTCTATCTATCTATCTATCTATCTTTCATTCTATCTATCTATATATATACTTACCTTCTATCTATCTATCTATCTATCTAACTATCTTTCATTCTATCTATTATCTATCTATCTATATATCTTACCCTTCTATCTATCTATCTATCTTTCATTCTATCTATCTACTATTATCTATATATCTTACCTTCTATCTATCTATCTATATATCTTACCTTTAATCTATCTATCTATCTATCTATCTATCTATCTATCTATGTATCTTTCATTCTATCTATCTATATATCATACCTTCTATCTATCTTTCTATCTATCTTTCCTTCTATCTATATATTTATCTATCTATCTCACCTTTCTATCTATCTATCTATCTATATATCTATCTATCTATCTATCTATATTTCATTCTATCTATCTATATATATATCTTACCCTTCTATCTATCTTTATCTATCTATCATCTATCTTCATTCCTAATCTATCTTTCATTCTATCTATCTATCTATCTATCTATCTATTATCTATCTATCTATGCTATCTATCTATTCTATATATTCTATTCATTCTTATCTATCTTATATCTTACTATTCTATCTATCTATCTATCTATCTATCTTTCCTATTATCTATCTATCTATCTATCTATCTTCTTCTTATCTATCTATCTATCTATCTATCTATCTATCTTACTTCTATCTATCTATCTATCTATCTATTATCTATCTATGTATCTATCTATCTATCTATTTCCTTCTATCTTATCTATCTCTTATGCATCTATCTTTCCATTCTATCTATCTATCTATATATCTTCCCTTCCTATCTATCTTCTATCCTATCTATCTTTCATTCTATCTATCTATATATCTACCTTCTATCTATCTATCTATCTATCTATCTATCTATCTATCTATCTATCTTTCCTTCTATCTATCTATCTCATCTATCTATATATCTTATCTTTCTATCTATCTATCTATCTATCTATCTATCTATCTATCTATCCTTCTCATTCTATCTATCTATATATCTATCTTACTATCTTCTATCTATCTATCTATCTATCTATCTATCTATCTATATGATTACCTTCTATCTATCTATCTATATATCTTACCTTCCTATCTATCTAATCTTACCTTCTATCTATCTATCTATCTATCTAACTATCTATAATCTTTCCTATCTATCTATCTATCTATATATCTACCTCTATCTATCTATCTATCTATCTATCTATCTATCTATCTTACCTTCTATCCTATCTATCTATCTATCTATCTATCCTTTCATTCTATCTATCTATCTAATCTATCTTACCTTCTATCTATCTATCTATCTATTTATCTTTTCTTCTCCTATCTATCTATCTATATATATATCTTACCCTTCTATCTATCTATCTATCTATCTATCTATATATCTTACCTTCTATCTATCTATCTATCTATCTATCTATCTACTCTTACCTTCTATCTATCTATCTATCTATATATCTTACTTCTATCTATCTATCTATCTATCTATCATTCTATCTATCTATCTATATATCTTACCTTCTATCTCTCTATCTATCTGCCTTTTCTTCTATCTATCTATCTATCTATATATATATATATCATACCTTCTATCTATCTATCTATCTATTTCTTAATCTTTCTATCTATTTTTTCCTTCTATCTATCTATATATATATATCTTACCTTCTATCTATCTATCTATCTATCTATCTATCCATCTTTCCTTCTATCTATCTATCTATCTATATATCTTACCTTCTATCTATCTATCTATCTATCTATCTATCTATCGATCGATCTTTCATTCTATCTATTTATCTATCTATCTATCTATCTATCTATCTATCTATCTATATATCTTACCTTCTATCTATCTATCTATATATCTTACCTTTAATCTATCTATCTATCTATCTATCTATCTATCTATCTATCTATCTAATGTATCTTTCATTCTATCTATCTATATATCATACCTTCTATCTATCTTTCTATCTATCTTTCATTCTATCTATATATTTATCTATCTATCTCACCTTCTATCTATCTATCTATCTATATATCTATCTATCTATCTATCTATATTTCATTCTATCTATCTATATATATATCTTACCTTCTATCCTATCTATCTATCTATCTATCTATCTATCTTTCCTTCTATCTATCTATCTATCTATATATCTTACCTTCTATCTATCTATCTATCTATCTATATCTTTCCTTCTATCTATCTATCTATCTATATCTTACCTTCTATATATCTATCTATCTATCTATCTATCTATCTATCTATTCTTCTATCTATCTATCTATCTATCTATCTATCTTTACCTTCTATCTATCTATCTATATATCTTACCTTCTATCTATCTATCTATCTATATATATATATATCTTATCTTCTATCTATCTATCTATCTATCTATATATCTTACCTCTATCTATCTATCTATCTATCTATCTCATTCTATCTATCTATCTATCTATCTATCTATCTATCTATCTTCATTCTATCTATCTATATATCTTACGCTTCTATCTATCTATCTATCTATCTATCTTTTCATTCTATCTATCTATCTATCTATCTATCTTACTCTATCTATCTATCTATCTTTCCTTCTATCTATCTATCTATATATATATATCTTTACATTCTATCTATCTATCTATCTATCTATCTATCTTTCATTCTATCTATCTATCTATCTATCTTTCATTCCTATCTATCTATCTATCTATCTATCTATCTATCTTCTATTTCTATCTATCTATCTATCTATCTATCTTTCATTCTATCTATTAATATAATCTTACCTTCTATCTATCTATCTATCTATCTATCTTTCATTCTATCTATCTATCTATCTATCTTTCCTTCTAACTATCTATATATCTTACCTTCTATCTATCTATCTATCTATCTATCTATCTATGTCTATCTATCTATATTTCCTTCTATCTATCTATCTCTCTATCTATCTATCTTTCATTCTATCTATCTATCTATATATCTTACCTTCTATCTATCTATCTATCTATCTATCTTTCATTCTATCTATCTATATATCTTACCTTCTATCTATCTATCTATCTATCTATCTTTCCTATCTATCTATCTATCTATCTATCTATATATCTTACTTTCTATCTATCTATCTATCTATCTATCTATCTATCTATCTATCTATCTATCCTTCTATCTATCTATCTATATATCTTACCTTCTATCTATCTATCTATCTATCAATCTATATATATTACCTTCTATCTATCTATCTATATATCTTACCTTCTATCTATCTATCTTACCTTCTATCTATCTATCTATCTATCTAACTATCTATATATCTTTCCTTCTATCTATCTATCTATATATCTTACCTTCTATCTATCTATCTATCTATCTATCTATCTATCTATCTTACCTTCTATCTATCTATCTATCTATCTATCTATCTTTCATTCTATCTATCTATCTATATATCTTACCTTCTATCTATCTATCTATCTATTTATCTTTTCTTCTATCTATCTATCTATATATTATATTATATCTATATCTATCTATCTACTATCTTCTATCTATCTATCTATCTATCTAATCTCTATCTATCTATCTATCTTATCTTCTATCTATCTATCTATCTATATACTTCTTACTTCTATCTATCTATCTATCTATTCTATCATTCTATCTATCTATCTATATATCTTACCTTCTATCTCTCTATCTATCTGCCTTTTCTTCTATCTATCTATCTATCTATCTATATATATATCATACCTTCTATCTATCTATCTATCTATCTATCTATCTATTTTTCCTTCTATCTATCTATATATATATATCTTACCTTCTATCTATCTATCTATCTATCTATCTATCCATCTTTCCTTCTATCTATCTATCTATCTATATATCTTACCTTCTATCTATCTATCTATCTATCTATCTATCTATCGATCGATCTTTCATTCTATCTATTTATCTATCTATCTATCTATCTATATATCTATCTATCTTTCATTCTATCTATCTATCTATATATCTTTCATTCTATCTATCTATCTATCTATCTATCTATCTATCTATCTTCCTTCTATCTATCTATCTATATATCTTACCTTCTATCTATCTATCTATCTATCTATCTATCTATTTTACCTTCTATCCATCTATCTATCTATCTTTCATTCTATCTATCTATATATATATATCTTACCTTCTATCTATCTATCTATCTATCTACCTATCTATCTTTCATTCTATCTATCTATCTATCTATATATCTTACCTTCTATCTATCTATCTATATATCTTACCTTCTATCTATCTATCTATCTATATATATATATATCTTACCTTCTATCTATCTATCTATCTTACCTTCTATCTATCTATCTATCTATCTATATATCTTACCTTCTATCTATCTATCTATCTATATATCTTACCTTCTATCTATCTATCTATCTATCTATCATTCTATCTATCTATCTATATATCTTACCTTCTATCTCTCTATCTATCTGCCTTTTCTTCTATCTATCTATCTATATATATATATATATATCATACCTTCTATCTATCTATCTATCTATCTATCTATTTTTCCTTCTATCTATCTATATATATATATCTTACCTTCTATCTATCTATCTATCTATCTATCTATCCATCTTTTTTTCTATCTATCTATCTATCTATATATCTTACCTTCTATCTATCTATCTATCTATCTATCTATCTATCTATCGATCGATCTTTCATTCTATCTATTTATCTATCTATCTATCTATCTATCTATCTATCTTTCATTCTATCTATCTATCTATATATCTTTCATTCTATCTATCTATCTATCTATCTATCTATCTTTCCTTCTATCTATCTATCTATATATCTTACCTTCTATCTATCTATCTATCTATCTATCTATCTATTTACTTCTATCTCTATCCTCTATTCTATCTATCTATATATATATATCTTACCTTCTATCTATCTATCTATCTATCTACCTATCTATCTTTCATCTATCTTATCTATCTATCTATATATCTTACCTTTCTATCTATCTATCTATATATTTACCTTCTATCTATCTATCTATCTATATATATATATATCTTACTTCTATCTATCTATCTATCTCTACTTCTATCTATCTATCTATCTATCTATATATCTTACCTCTATCTATCTCTATCTATCTATCTATCTATCTATCTTTCATTCTATCTATCTATCTATCTTTCATTCTATCTATCTATCTATATATCTTACCTTCTATCTATCTATCTATTTTTCATTCTATCTATCTATTTATATATCTTAGCTTCTATCTATCTATCTATCTATCTATCTATCTTTCATTCTATCTATTTATCTAGATAGCTATCGACCTAGCTTGCTAAATCAGAGAACTCGTTTAATATATATCAATCTATCTATATATCTATCGAGCTATCTCAATAAATATTTTAATATGTATGTATATATATAACTATCTATCACAGTTTACATTAAATCTCTCTCTCCCTCACTCTCTCCTCTCTCCCTCTCTCTCTCTCTCTCTCTCTCTCTCTCTCTCTCTCTCTCTCTATATATATATATATATATATATATATATATGTGTGTGTGTGTGTGTGTGTGTGTGTGAGTCTGTCTGTCTTTCTCAGTGAATTCATGAAATATCTATCTATATATCCATCTATTTATCTATTTCTTTGAATTCTTTTAATATCTATCCATGTATCTATCTATCTATATATCTATCTATCTATCTAGCTAGCTAGCTAGCTAGCTAGCTATCGAGCTATCTCAATGAATATTTTTAATATATATATATTTATGTAACTATCTGTCACAGTTTATATTAAATATCTATCTATCTATATATCTATCTACATATATATCAATATATATCAATATATATATATATATATATATATATATATATATATATATATAAGTAAAAAGTAAGTAAATTCAACGGGGCGGCCTAAAGTCGGTATCAACCAATCAGCAAGGGAGTCTATCCCCTTTTCAATAGCGCTAGACCAAGGAGATTGTTTTAGCATCTGAGGTGGAGCGCCACACCTACCATCAGCTCCTTACTTTACCGCACAGATCCCTGTGCTACTCATACGCTGAGTTGGCAGGGACCGGTATCGAACTAGGAACCTTGTGGTTTCTAGCCGAACGCTCCACCAACTGAGCTAACCCGGAGTCCGAATAATCCAAATAATACTAATTATCAAGCCTCATCTCAAAAGTTCAGAGAAATAGTATCTTAACAATAAAGATGAGGACAATAGTCCGAATAATTCAAATAATACTAATTATCTAGCTTCATTTTAAACATTCAAAGAAATAGTATCTTAACAATAAAGATGAGGACAATAGTCCAAATAATCCAAATAATACTAATTATCTAGGCTCATTTTAAAAATTCAGGAAAAAGTATCTTAACATAAAGATGAGGACAATAGTCCGAATAATCCAAATAATACTAAATTATCTTGCCTCATTTTAAAAATTCAGAGAAATAGTATCTTAACAATAAAGATGAGGACAATAGTCCAAATAATCCAAATAATACTAATTATCTAGGCTCATTTTAAAAATTCAGAGAAAAAGTATCTTAACAATAAAGATGAGGACAATAGTCCAAATAATACTAATTATCAAGCCTCATCTAAAAAATTCAGAGAAATGGTATCTTAACAATAAAAATGAGGACAATAGTCCGAATAACACAAATAATATTAATTATCAAGCCACATTTAAAACATTCAGATAATATTATCTTAACAATAAAGAGAGGACAATAGTCCAAATAATCCAAATAATACTAATTATCTAGGCTCATTTTAAAAATTCAGAGAATAGTATCTTAACAATAAAGATGAGGACAATAGTCCAAATAATCCAAATAATACTAATTATCTAGGCTCATTTTAAAAATTCAGAGAAATAGTATCTTAACAATAAAATGAGGA
>CM042174.1:55825096-55837596 GCA_023376005.1 Doryteuthis pealeii
TGATTGGTTTTAAAGACTATCACAATGCAAGTATAAAGAAAAATAAGGTGACAATGATGTTGTTCGTTTACCTTTGATTTATTCTTAATATTTAGGGATAAAGATCCCTTCATCATAAGATTTCTAAAACCTAAGTTCTGGAGCTTTTACCTTGTTGCTAGGATTTGTCCATTCAGTTGTATGTGTGGTGATATCTTCTTCCAAATTCTCTGCACGTGTGTATGTGTACGTGTGTTTATGTGTGTTTTTTTGTGTGTGTCCATCAATATATATATATATATATATATATATATATATATATATATATATGGGGGTGATGTTGTCATGGAGTCCACGTATCCTGTTTTGTCTGACGAGTATATACGAGGATGAATAAAAAAGTAATGCCAGGGTAGGTATAATTACCGATACAGGAACATGTATCATACATCAAAATGAAGCTGGTCTTCAGTGGACCACATCCCTACTTCCCCACATAGGTGATTAAAAAAAATAATGCCATTTTGTTTAGGATAGGTATAATTACCAACACAGGAACATGTATCATACATCAAAATGAATCTGGTCTTCAGTGGACCACATCTTTACTTCCCCACATAGGTGATTAAAAAAGTAATGCCATTTTGTTTAGGACAGGTATAATTACCAACACAGCAACATGCATCATACATTAAAATGAAGCTGGTCCTCTGTGGATCACATCCCTACTTCTCCATATAGTCACCGTTTCCTTCAATAGCAATGTTCCACCTTCGAATTAGAGCATATATCCCTGCTCCGTGAAATTCTGTTGACTGTTCTTTGAGCCACTTATTCTTCCTCGTCACTGGAATAATGTTTGCATCTCAAACCCTCTTTCATGGGACCGAAGAGATGATAGTCTGAATATATTATTACTCGTGTTCCTTAATTGTACGTCCGTTAGGATATAACAGAAGGTTTTTTTCACCTGGTTAGGATATAACAGAAGGTTTTTTAAATGTGGGACGCCACGCACAAACCGAAGCTCATGAGATGGCTGGTAAAATGCATGCATTGGTCCCATCGCATGACGCTGTTAATTTGTCCATACTTAAAAGTATGATCTTACGATCGTTATCATCTTTCCACACCCCAGGAGATAAAATGAGACCGTCCAAGACGAAATTAAAAAATGTACAGAAGAATAAAAGGGAAAGAAAGAACAAAAAAGGAATGAGAAGGGGAAAAGAAGGAACGAATGAGAAATGTAATGAATGAAAAAAGAAATAAAGACAAAGGAAAGAGAAAGCGAAAGAAAAATGAAAAGAAGAAAAAATAAAGAATGAGAAGAGAGGACACGGAAGAAGAACAAAACGGAATGAATGCGAAGAGAAAAGAAAGAAGGGAGAAAGAAAACAAAGTAATGAGAAAGGGGAAGAAAGAAGGTAGGAAAAAAAGAGAAAGAAAGAACGAAAATGAAGGAGAAAGAGTCGAAGTAAGAAAAGAAGAAAAAGAAAAGAAGGAGAAAAAGGAAAAAGGAAGGAATAAAAACTGAGAAAGGGAAAGAAAGAAAGAAGGAATGAAGAAAAACAAAAGAAGGAGAAAGGGAAACAATTAACAACAAAGGAATGAGAAGATGCAAAGAAGCAAAGAACGAGAAATTGACTGAATGAAAAAAGGAATTAAAACAAAGCAAAGTGAAAGAGAAAGAGAAAAGGAAGGAAAAATAAAAGAAGGAGAAAGAGGAAAAAGGAAGGAAATAAAAAAGGAATGTGAAGGAGAAAGAAGGAAAGAAGGAAGAAAAACCTAAAGAAGGAGAGAGAGGCTAAAAAGGAAGTAAAAAAATAAAAGAAAGAGAAAGAAAAATAAAGATACGAAATATTCTTTGGTGTGATTCACCAAATCTATGGATTCAAATTGATTTTTGTCTATTGACAAAAATTATACGTAGATAAGTTTGGTAAATATATCGATTCTTATTCTACAAGAAATTTATGTACATAGATGAATGAAAGCAAATACGATAACCGTGTGAAGTAGTGCGAGATTTTACAAAATTTGGTCAGCGGACAACGCAAAGTGTTTCCGTGAATTCTTGACACAAATTAAACAAAATAAGACGAAAAGTATCACTGGAATGGTAAAATCAACAACAACAACAACAACAACAGCAGCAGCAGCAGCAGCAGCAGCAGCAATAGTCAAACACCCCCCCCCCAAAAAAAAACAAAAAACAAACCCAAAAAAAAAAAATCACAAAGAGTCTTAAAAAGTACGCTTATACGAGTGTGAGTCAAAAAGTAATGCAATTTTCTTTATTTCATGTGAATATTTTTTGGTTAAACTTGCAAATCGTCGTCAAAATTAAAACGGAAACTTATGTGGTAATGATCCATGAAAGTTTAACTACAGTGTATGAATGAACTTTTTTACGAATTGGGTTACGGTTTAGGGGTTTGGGGATTAAGATTGTTTTTAATTACGTATTGCTTAAATAATTAACAACAACAACAAAAAACAAATTTCTATACATTTAATTAATCATTGAAATTAATTATTGAATCCAACGGTAGACACATTAGTTTCAGTTGTTTGTGTTAGTATTGCAATGTATAATTTCAATTAAATTTGGTTTTGAAAAAAATATTTTCAACATTGAGTATATAGTAAGTTGGGATTTTTTGTTGTCCTTTTTTAAAGCAATTCCATGACACTGGAAAAGACATAAGGATAGAAGGTCAGACTCTAACTCAGGTAAATACCTTCAGGTACCTGGGCTCCACAGTTGCCATCAACAATAGACTCAATGCAGAGCTTGATCTCCGAATTTCAAATGGAAACTTATTCGGGGATGATCCATGATAGTTTAACTACAGTGTATAAATGAACTTTTTTGCGAATTGGGTTTAACGGTTTGGGGATTAAGGTTGTTTTAATTACGTATTGCTTTAAAAAAACCAATTTACTATACATTTAATTAACCATTGAAATTAATTATTGAATCCAACGGTAGACACATTAGTCTCAGTTGTTTGTGTTAGTATTGCAGCGTATAATTTCAGTTAAACTTGGTTTTAAAAAATTTTTTTTCAACATTAAATGTACTAGTAAAATTTAAAAAACACCCATCGGGCGATGTAAAAATAGATTTTTGAAACATATTGCCTGAGGGGTGGGAGTAAAAAATTCAATGTCAGCGAGTTTGTACCCTAAGTAAGTAAAATCATCAAATTCATTAAAGGATTAAACAATAAAACAATTTGAAATGTAAACTTTAAATATGTATTAAAATAAAACAAACTATATATAGATATATAATACCAGTCATGTATTTATTAAAACTTGTTTTAAAAAACAATGAGGACTGTCTAATGTTGCATGTTCAAATTGTGAGTGTATTTATTCTATTTTATGACGATTTTGGGTAATTTGCCGTAAGCAGTGACGTAATTTTTGTTACAGACAAAAACTGGAAGCGAATCTCCATTATTAATAGATAGTAATTTGTTTTTTTTGTTGTTGTTTTTTAAGCAATACGTAATTAAAACAACCTTAATCCCCAAAGCCCTAAACCCAATTCGCAAGAAAGTTCATTCATACACTGTAGTTAAACAGTCATGGATCACCACCAAATAAGTTTCCGTTTTAATTTTGGCGATGATTTGCAAGTTTAACAGATTTTCATTATAAAACTAAGGCCTAACGAAGCTCAGAGCAAAAATCCAATGAGTAAGACCCAACTTGCCAATCGACATTGCCCTTCTTCTGCATGACAATATGTTGTATAGCCGACTACTGGAATTCAATAAAACCACAGACACGTATATATAAAAATAGGACCCGTCTTTATTTTCTTCGGTGTGTGGATGGTGAGGGGCGACGAGTGTTCACAATGAAAATGCCCGAGGGAGGTTACCTTCTCGGCTGCTCGCTGGGGACTGACTTCAAACCCTTCGTCCGCTGGCGTTTTTTATACAATAAATATGCTCACGCATTTTTATCGTTTGATCTGATAACGGACATATATATTTCTTTATCTTTCTCTTCACCGAAAGACGAGTGGACAACTTTACCGCATCTGTAGTGAAGAAGTGGTTCAAAGAAAGTGGTTCAAAGAAAAGTCAACAGAATTTTACGGTTCAGGTATACATGCTTTCACTCGAAGGTGGAACGTTGCTATTAAGAGAAACGGCGACGATGTGGAGAAGTAGGGATGTGATCCAAAGAGGACCTGCATCATTTTGATGTATGATACATGTTCCTGCGTTCGTAATTATACCTGTCCTAAACAAAATGGCATTACTCTTTGACCCTCCCTCGTAATCTTCACCTCACAAAGATTTGTAAAATTAAAGTACGTTATTTCTATGAATTTTTTTATATGGGGATTATTCGGACTATTGTCCTCATCTTTAACCCCCACCGTGGAATGAATTATGGATTGGGTCCAAAGTTTTGTGAAGGCTCCCTAGTTCGAAAAAAAGGTTCCCGATTACGTATAATAAGTACCTTATTTGACGTATTCTTTTTATATGAGGCTTAATATTTAGAGTTGTCTAATTTTTTCGGACTGTTGTCCCCATCATATTGCTATGTACACTCGATAAAATTCGATAATTATTGAAAATGATAATGACAAGCAAACTCGGCGGAGGTTGAAACATCTGCACGGTGTTCCACACGTCGCACTCGTTATTAGCCGAGTTTGCTTGTCATGATCATTTTCAATGATTATCGAATTTTATACGATACACGCATTGTAATTGCCTTCAAAATTATAGATGATAATATACTTTACCTAACAATGCTTCAAAAGCAAATTATCAAATACCATTATATATATATATATATATATATATATATATATTATATATATATATATATATATATATATATATATATATATATATATGGTGGGGGGGGTGTTGAGTAGGTGTTTTACTAAAATTAAGCAGTGAGGATGCAGGTAGACGTGTTACTTCCTAATTATTGGTAAATGCTTGATGTTTGTTTGGTATTTCGATCTTGCTTTATATTGAATTACATGTCTTATCGTCAGATCAAGTAACACTCCTAAAATGACTGAACACCCTCCTAGCGCATGCGCAAATGCCGGCCTACATTTGCAAGCCGCCATTAATTCCCAGACAACAACAACAACAACAACAACAACAATAACAACAACAATAACAACAATAACAACAACAAATGTTGACGTCATCAAATGTTGAACAGCCGCCAAAAATTAAAAATCAGACAAAAATTTTTACATTTCACTTAAAGTTCACACGATTGGTTGTTTTTTTTTTTGTTTTTTTTTTTGTTTCTACTGATAAACTATACTTTTAGTTTCGATTTCGTGCAAAGGTAGTATTTTTTAAATTGCTGGCGTTTATCACAAACGTAATTCACACTTTTTCGATATTTTTTTCTGGAAGAAAATAATTATATATTTCGTTTGCTTTATTTTTTCTTTCTTTTTTCTTTCTTTCTCTCTCTCTCTCTCTCTCTCTCTCTCTCTCTCTCTCTCTCTCTATCTATCTATCTATCCATCTATCTATGTGCATATCTATCTATCTATCTATCAAAGTGTGTTCATATCTATCTATCTATCTATCTATCTATCTATCTATCTATGTATGTGTTCAAATCTATCTATCTCTGTACCTATCTATCTATGTTCATATTTATCTATCTATCCAAGTGTGTTCATTTCTATCTATCTATCTATCTATTTATCTATGTATCTATCCAAGTGTCTGCATATCTATCTATCTATCTATCTATCTATATATATATATATATATATATATATATATATATATATCAATGTTCATATCTATCTATCTATCCATGTGTGTTCATTTCTATCTATCTATCTATCCATCCATCTATCTATCAAAGCGTGTTCATATCTATCTATCTATCTATCTATCTATCAATCTATCTATCTAGGTTTGTACATATCTATCTATGTACCTATCTATCTCTGTTCATATATATCTGTTTATCCAAGTGTGTTCATATATATCTATTTATCTATCTATCTGTCTATCTATCTATCTATTTATGTGTGTTTATATCTATAAATCTATGTAGCAATCTATCTCTGTTCATATCTATCTATACAAGTGTGTTCATATCTATCTATCTACCAATCTATCTATCTATCCATCCAAATGTCTTCATATCTATCTATCTATCTATCTATCTATGTGTGTTCATATCTATCTATTTATGTACCTATCAATCTCTGTTCATATTTATCTTTCAAAGTGTGTTCATATTTATCTATCTATCTATCTATATTTGTTCATATCTATCTATCTACGTACCTATCTATCTCTGTCCATATATATCTATCTATCAAAATATGTTCATATCTATCTATCTATTTATCTATGTGTTTATATCTATCTATCTATGTAACTATCTATCTTTGTTCATATCTATCTATTTACCCAAGTGTGTTCATATTTATCTATCTATCTATCTATCTATCTATATATCCAAGTGTTTTCATATATATCAATCTATCTATCCAAGTGTGTTCATATCTATCTATCTATATATCTATCTATCCAAGTGTTTTCATATATATCAATCTATCTATCCAAGTGTGTTCATATCTATCTATCTATCTATCTATCTATCTATCCAAGTGTTTTCATATATATCAATCTATCTATCCAAGTATGTTCATATTTATCTATCTATCTATCTGTGTTGTATAAAATATTAATGTGTGATAAAATTTATGGAAATACACTAAACATCTGACTTACGAGTAACCTTGATACACACAGATCTATTAATGATGCTACAGAGAAAGCAAACGTTTTATACATTAAATGATACAATACTACTTGATGCAGTAAATATGTCCACCCGAATGGGGTGATTTTCTCCCTTGTCCTGATGCTCGTGTATTGTCTCGCAGAAGGAGGACATTGTCGATTGGCAAGTTGAGTCTTACTAGTCGAATTCTTGCTCTGAGCCTCTTTATGAGTCTAAAAACCTGAAAAGTAAGAAAAAATCCTCACATGTAATAAAGAAAATGGCATTATCCTTTGACTCAATCCCGTAGAAATAAATAAATAAATAAAGTGAGAAAGAAAAAAAAATGCAAAATGAATAAATATCCTTCTCTCTATACATATATAACTATCAGTTGTGTGTATGTGTGTATGTCCGGAGGAAACCTCAAAATAAAATAATTAACGACAACGTAAATATATATACACATTAAATATCACCAGGGCTTGGTTTTTGAGCAAAAATAATGAAGATTTCAGTTATATTTGGGAAGATATTTGAAAATGCAAATTTGAAAAGTAACAGAAGGGAAAATCATTTGCATGTTATTTTGTTTATCTTCTTTTTTTGTATGTTTTTTTTGTTGCTTTAAAATATAATATTGATTGATTGAATTAATTGCATCATCTATGTCTTATATATTTTTTTTAATTGTAAATCATTGATTGGAAATTTCTTATATATTTCCGTGGGGATTTTTATGGGTCAACCAATGATGATCTCACTCGCAATAAGTAATAATGCATCTGCGAGACTATCTTTTAAAAAATCCCCCATCTACCCAGGAGATGCCGGGTAGCCACTTCTAGTTAAGACATGAAACAAAACAAACAAAAAAAAAACGAAAAAACCCCGCCCCCCCAAAAAAAAAAAATCTACATTACAGAAATATATTAACAGGCCCCTTATAAACAAAATTAAGGTTTTAACAACATCATTCTTCGTTGATACGATTCCCTAACCTTTAGACATGAAATAACCCAAAACGGGTTTACATGCCATTAAAATCGATTAATTAGTTAATCAGAAGTATAAGGGCCTGTGGATATATCACAGTATGATAATCTAATTATTCCAACGTTTTATATGTTTACTTAAGAGCTATTCCTAAAATAGTTCAATATGAAAAAGTATAATAATCTTGATTGATAAAAAAACTAACTGGACCTGTGGATATACCACAGTATGATAATTTAATTATTACAACATTTGATTTGTTTACTTTAGACCTTTTGCTAAAATAGTTCAATATGTAAAAAGTATAATAATCTTGATTTAACTCTTTCTCTCAATCTTTTTTCTTTCTTTCTTTCTTACCTTCTTTTCATTATGTTCGATTGAAACAGATTAGCGCTATCGCTTCTGTGCACTTGTAGAAATAAAGAAATAAAGAATAAAGAAGACGCAAAATGAATAAATATCCGTTAATATATAAAATATAAAAAATGATTGACAAAGAGTGTAAAACAAAAACGACCCGATGAAACAACCAGATTGAGGGACTAAACAGAAACAACAAAGTATCCAAACACACCGAAAGAATGATAGAAAAAAATAAAATAAAAAATAAAATAAAATACAAAAACAATCTACATTAAAGAAATATATTTACATGACCCTTTATAAACAAAATTAAGGGTTGTACAACATTATTCTTCCTTGTAATCCCTGTTAGCGGTTGAATACAAGAAAACAGTGACAAGTGCTTAATTAAACGTATAAATTCTGTTTGGCTCCTACTTTTCAGCTCAGAAATGGACAACCTTCCCGCAAAAGTGACTGTCATCTCCCTGGCAAAAGGCCAACGTAGAATGGGGATCAAAATAATAAGAATCCACCATTAAAATGTAAATAGGAACGTAAAACGAACGCTATTCCCTAATCTTTAGGCATGAAATAACCCAAAACGTGTTGACATGCCATTAAAATCAATGAAGTAGCAAAGATCTAGAACTCATTTTACAGACAAAAATAGATTACAAAAAGGCGCCATTTTTCGTGAACGACATCAAATTTTGAGAGCTGTAAATCGCCATAACTCCGCCAATTTTTGGATTTGGAAGCTCAAATTTTGGGGAATGTCTAACTGTTACATAATTATTAGAAACCTAATATTTATGTGCAATAGTGTATAAATCAAAATGGCGGTTATAAGCTGCAGCCCATGGCCTTGAAGTATTTGAATGACAAGGCTTGACCTGTCCTGATCATTCCTTCCGGTGGATACCGTGAGAATCGGTGGAGAAAACCCTCTTCCGGTTTAGATTAGAAAGAGATTTTAGTCAGTCGGCGAGAAACCACGACGGTGGTGAGTGGTGTTATACACGCTCCGAATCGATCTGCGCAGGTAGTCTGGTGGGGGTTTCGAAATAAAATGTGATCTAAGTAAATCGAAGTCTTGTGTTATTATCTAAAAACTACCAATGACACAGGGCTTCTGATAAAGAGAAATCCCCAATGAACGAAGTCCCCAAGAGAAGTCCCCAAGAGAAGTCCAGACGTTAGAAGAGAACTAGAATAACTTAAGATGTCAGAAGAACAGAAAAAGAATAGAAGAAGTAAGAAGTAAGTAATGAGAAAGGTATACAGCATAACTTTAACATAGTCCACTCCTGTACAAAATTGAAGGGGTTGGGTGACAATTTTACTTTTTTCTGGATGAATTGACATGGAATTGCCCATATACTTTAAGCAAACGGTAATGTTTTCTTTTTTTTTTATTCATGTTAGTAATCCTCACTGTTGTGTACACACTATATTTCTCTACGAAGGTATTATTTTTGTAACATATTGTTGTATACTGGATCATATAATATTCAACATACTAGTACATCCAAATACAGTTTGTGTCAGACATTGAGTAACTTGCAACAGCGTGCTAACCCATTGAGATACATGGTTTGTGTAATTGTTCTGTAATCTTTGCAGTCGCAGTAGTCACACAGATGTTCTCATACAACAGAATACAGATAATCTTGGACCAGCTCGTTTACTCTCTACAAAAGGTAAGCCAGGCTCAGTAATCACACAGGTGTTCTAAAACGGCAGTGTACATTAGGGTAGTTCGATTTTTCAATTTTTTAAATATCAAGTTATCCATCCATGCGAAAGTTGTGTGGTAGTTATACTGAATACTGATACCAAAAATTATATATTTTACTTGCACCATTATTTGAGGAAATAGCATCAAAGATCGTCTACTAAAATGCTCTAAAAATCTTTGTTTTCAACAAAGTTTAGCCTTTAGAAAAACAGGATTCTGGTGCAGTTTAGGAGACGATATTTGATGCTATTTCCTCAAACAATGCGAGTCAAATATCTATTTTTTTTGTATCAGTATTCAGTATACTAACACACAATTCTCGCATAGATGGACAATTTGTTATTCTAAAAAAGTGAAAAATCGATCTACCCTTGCGTATATACTCTCTACGGAAGGTAAGCTAGGCTTGGCCATAACACATATAAAACAGGAAGACAATAGCCGGTTTTAATCAAGAAGAAAAAAACTGGTCACCTCGAAGAAAGTTTAAATTGTTGACATTGATTGAATATTTTGTTAAAAGTACTTTTCAGAGATGAACGATTTTTGAATTGGACTGGATTATTGAATTTTATAAAGGATTAGGATTAATTCGTAAATCTATTTCTATCGGGCGATAATCCCTCTAAATTCAATTCAGAATAACGATTACTTTCTACTAATTTTGTCTCTGTATCTAAACCCGCGGATTAACGAGAGGAATACAATCAAATTCCTTTTATTGGAAAATTCCAAAACAGCTGTTGTCTTTTCTTTATCGATTGGATAATGCATGTTCACGTGTTCAATCTACCTTGCTTAAGATATATATATTATATATATATATATATATATATATATATATATAAGTGTATTTAGGCAGCATTTTTTCTTTTATACAGGTTTCGTTGAATTGAACAGACAATTCCTGTCTGACAAGTCTTTCGTTGATCCTTTCTAATCTTCGGGCCATCCTTCTGGTGTCAGGGTGGAACTGGTATACCAGTCCACCGAATGTTTCGTCACTGCTTTGTTCAAACTACTACCATTCCAAAAACCTCCCATTACCTATTGATATTACCTCCCACTAATTCCTTGCTTCTACTCGTTCTCGTAAAAAACGAGACATGAAAACTATTCCATCGTTTTCCCACCTGAGGATGGCAAAGTGTATTGCCGAAAAGCGCTAGTGACGAAACATTCGGTGGACTGGTATACCAGTTCCACCCTGACACCAGAAGGATGGCCCAAAGATTAGAAAGGATCAACGAAAGACTTGTCAGACAGGAATTGTCTGTTCAATTCAACGAAACATATGTATATATATATATATATATATATATAATATATATATATATATGGTCATCCACAACACGTTTTTCGACTTATCAAAGTCTCTTCAGTGTGGCTAGACATTTGTGAGCTACCAATAGCCGAAGTAGAAACCGGATCGATTCCCCAGCAGTCGGACAGCTTAACCGTTCGGCTATCATCTTTCACAGAATAAGAAAGGGATTTTAACTGTTTTAATACACACATTTGTATGTATGTATGTATGTATGTAAAGGCCACCATAGAGTGATCCATCCTTTTTATTGGAGAGCGTTACATTTTTGCTTTAGTTGGCGGTTGTCAGCGAAAAAGTGCTCAACACCAGGGTGATGGGGAGAATATATAGTCATCCACAGACACGTGTTTCGATATATATATATATATATATATATATATATATATATATATATATATATCGAAACACGTGTCTGTGGATGACTATATATTCTCCCATATATATATATATATATATATATATATTAGCTCAGTCGGTAGAGCGTTCGGTTAGAAACTACAACGTTCCTAGTTTGATACCGGTCCTCGCCAACTCAGCATATGAGTAGCACAGGGATCTGTGCGGTAAAGTAAGGAGCTGATGGTAGGTGTGGCGCTCCACCTCAGATGCCAAAACAATCTCCTTGGTCTATTGAAAAGGGGATAGACTCTGACTGGCTGATACCGACTTTACTTATATATATATATATATATATATATATATTGATTGATTGCTTCACAGAAGAAGGCCATTTTTCTAAAGTTCGGTTGTGAGCACGCAAGTAGCTAAGAAGTCCAGCTTTATGTTTACACGTCGTGTCGCATAAAAGACACGTGAGCCCCCCGACTTTCACTCGCACACACACGTTTTTCACACATACTACATATATGGTCAGGTTTAAATGTAGGAAATGTATCCAGGACCTCCGTCTTGTGCCGCATTCATGGAGCTCGCTTCAGGATGGAGTGCACGAGCCACTTTACTTCAAACCTTCTACATCCACTATAAACGAGTCTCCTCCATGCCGAATGATTCGTAGCCGTACTCTCTCAATCCTCAAAATTTATGTCAAAAGTCTTAAGATAGTTTTTTATGACATCCTTGAAATGTTTCTTGGGTTTGTGCCCCGGACGTTTTCCATACTGGGGTTCCCCATTAAACTGCTTCGGGAGTCTGCCTTTATCCATCCTAAAATATATATCTACATCTATATCTATATATATCTATGCATATATATATGCATATATATATATATATATATATATATATATATATATATATAATATATTTGTATATGCATAAGTATTAACTTACCGGTGGGTATAAGAACGATCGTTGGAAGCGCACAATATCCAGAGGTTAAGGTTGAGAAAA
>CM042174.1:55852596-55897596 GCA_023376005.1 Doryteuthis pealeii
GCTTGACGTGACCAGCTGATTGATCGCGAGGGGGCCTCTCCGGCCGCACGTCTAGCCTAAGTAAGGGTCTGAGTGGAGTGTTGCAGGTCATTGACTGCTCATCCACCAAGACTCCGTCCTTAAGCATCACGCGTCACACCCACGGCCAACAGGTGCGCCTTTGAGGGAGTCTTTCCCCTCTGCAGAGGTGCATTCAGTGCATTCTAACGCACCAGCCGACAGGGCGGGAAGGTTATTTGGTTGGTTGAATTTTACGGTATGAAGTTTTGTTTCATTCATTCCTGGTGTATATTCATCAGATATTTTTCAAACTCAATTTTTTAAAACACGTTTCTTTTAAACACATTTCTTTCTAGTTAACCCCTAGATGGGGCCCTAACAGGTACTACCAGTCCGGGTCAGAGTTGCCATGTAAGTAATGGTGAGAAAGGAGTACTCCACACTCCCCAGAGGTTCAGAATTGAAACGTCAGCATCAGATGCAGTTTTTAGCCAATAAATTCAATTTGAAGTGAGAAAAAATAAAATAACTCTAAATTATTTTTATAAGTAAATTTGAAAAACTTTAGATAATTGAGTAGAGAGGTTTATTTATTTAACTATGAAAAATAGATGGAAATTAATCCGACGGTATGAAATTTAACATTTTTGAAAAAAACAAATGATGTTTATAATTGCTGACAGAAATCTGTTTCGACCGCTTCAATAGATCGGTCATCATCAAGAGCAACATATGAGAGAAATAACTATATATCAACACCGTACGGGTTATTTAAGGCCGATTAATTTCTAAGGGACTGATTACAATTATAACAATGGTGACCTCGTTGTAATAATTAAATTATCATACTGTGGTATATCCACAGGTCATGCTAGTTGACTTTTTATAAATCCACAAGTGGAAAGAAATTAAGGTCGTATAAAGAAATAGCAATGAATAAATGAAAGCAATTAGAATCATTACAGCCGCAGCGACAGGGCAATTATACAAAACTCTAGATTTTTAAACATTGGAGGAATTTCTCTGAATGTTTGAGATGAGGGCTTGATGATTAGTATTATCTGCGTTATTCGGACTATTGTCCTCATCTTCATTATCTGTACTACGTTTCAGTCGGCATCTCCGATTTCTTTTTACACACCATTTATATTCAAATCCATTCTCCTTTCTCTCTTCTTCTTCTTCTTCTTTCTTCTTCTTCTTCTTCTTCTTCTTCTTCTTCTTCTTTCTTCTTCTCATTCGGCAACACTAATTCCTTTCTTTCATTTTTATGATGTATCGATTTGCGTTTATCGTTCAATTCTAATCTGTCTTGATTTCACCTCGGGATTTTCAAACATTCTTTTAATCACGTCTGCAACTACCAATTAATTATTATTCATTAATTACTGATTTTATTCTCTCTATATAACGATTAAATATATAGCATAGTTGCTTACACCAGTTAGTCGGCGCACACTGGTGTGTCCATTGTGGGAGTCCTGTTTTCTTCTGTTTCTGCTTGCGACCTCAAATAGATCCTTCCGGACAATAAACTACATTAATAATTATTATGTTTACCTGTATGTGTGTGTGTGTGTGTGGGTGGTGTGTGGGTGTGTGTGTGCGTCTTGATTACTATTAATATTAACTAGCTACTTATTAGCAGGAGTATCATATCATATCAACCTCTGTTAATGCCAGAAAAGTTTCTATATTAATTTTTTACATATGGATTTCAGTCGCGGTTTTATGTGGTATTCGGTTACTTGTTTGATAGATTTTGCTGAAAAAAGTTACTCTTTTGTTTAGAAAATTTAAAATGACTTCTATTTTTAAAAAGGTCTTTTTATTTTTTTGTCTGATAATATTTGGTGAGCTTTGTCTGAGACTGTTGTAGTTTAGGAGGATGTGTTTGACAGTGAGCTGTACCTGCATATTGGCATACAGGGATGTCATCCATTTTTAAAAGGTGAGAGTGAATATGTGAATGTGCTCAATACGCACAGTCTGGAGAGTATCACTTCTTTTCTGTTTTTTTTTGGGTCTGCTGGACACTCACAATAACTTGTATCTCATGGAGCTTATTCTGAGTTCTGATCATCCATGATTTTTGCCATTTTTCTATTTAACCCTAGATGGGACCCTAGATGGTCAGAGTGGACCACGGAGCAATGGTGATTAAGGGATGCTCCCACATTCCCCAAAACACCCAAACTGGAAGCCTCACCATCAATAGAGTTTATATCATTCCCAGAACATGTAGGAAACCTCCAGCCACCGCCTTTCTAGCACTCATATGTTATAAAAGTGTTGGGCTTGCCATAAGGGCAATAGGATGGGCAATCATATAGGTGCTAGGGCTTGACATTACAAACAACTTGTCGGAGGAGGCCTCTTCGTATGATTTGCAAGTTTTAGCAATTCCTTTTATTTCGAGTACTTCTGCTAAAATATTGAGTTAATCGTAATAATTGATGGTCGATACTAATATTAACCGAAAACAGAAAATAAAGTGCTCAATACGTTAGTAGAGCGATTTATTAATAATATATATAGGAATAACAAAGATACTGATTGATTACAGGCAATTGCCTGTAATTAATCAATATTAATTGGAATTAACCCTGAATCCTTATGGTGAAATCGGGTAGGTTAGTTTCGTATAATATTAATACACAACATTATATATATATATATTATAATATATATATAATATATATATATATATGTGTTGAGTTGAGGTTGCGTGACATGGTGTCAACCCCTGTACTGACAGTTTCTCGCCTATGTTTTCTTCAGACCAGTTTGCCTCTTCCCTAGTAGGCTATAACACGAATATATATATATATTATATATAATTATATTATATATATATATATATATATATATATTATCCAATTATCTTTCAACATATCTGTTGTATTCATTTCCATTTTTCTCACTTACAAAAACACGCATATATATATACATACATATATATATATATATATATATATAATATAATATATATATATATATATAATACATAACACACACACACACCACACACACACACACAACACAACTAATATATATATAATATATATATATATATATATATATCGCTATTGAGTATCCATATTACCTTGTTCTATTAAAGTTTCACCAGAAGAGGTTGTTGAATTTTCTTCCACCGGAAGTGTATGCTTTATCCGGAAATAAGCAGCGCGCAGAATCTTCCAGGTTATTTCATTGTAATTTCCTGTAGCAGCTACAGATCTATCGTAGTAATTTGGCCGCAGATACATTCATGTTTTTTTAATTTGCTTCTAAAGAAGACATAACTTTCCCATTACCATAATAGTGAACCGTGCGTCCCTACCACTCACTGCTTGTTATTGCCAAATTGATGGAGGCTGTAATTCACTGAATATCCTTTATATAAGACAAGAGACGTGCTTACTCTCCAAGAGGGGGAAAAACATCTTGTTACGTTGATAAATTTATTCTTCGTCCGTATTGGTTTCAAACCGGTATGCAAGATAGATAACAGAGAGCATGATTAAAATTGAAGGTTATTTTGTTGCTTTTCCTGCTTGGTTGGATGGTTGGATTTTACGCCATATCAACTCAGTGGTCATTTAATGCCGATAAAGTTTTAAAATAAATTAATTCTTAACGGATACATATTTTTTTAATAAATATATTTTTATGTTAAACTCATAGATGGGTTGTTTAATAAAGCTTTATAAAAAAAACAAGTCTTGTTTGTTAAGTGATTAAAAAAAAATGACAGCCAGAAAAAAAAGAATGAACACCCAGCAGAAAGACTGGAGGCATATCGACCGAAACGTTGTACGGATAACAATGAAGATGAGGACAATATGTCCGAATAACGCAGATAATACTAATCATCAAGCCTCATCTCAAACATTCAAGAAAATAATTCTAACATTTCTACTATTTTACCGCCCTGTCGGCTGGGGCTTTAGAATGCACCGACTGTACCTCTGCAGAGGGGTAAGACTCCCCCAAATGGGGCCACCAGTTGGCCGTGGTGGCTACCATGATGCTTAAGGATGGAGTCTGGTGGTAAAATAGTAGATTTGTTTTGTTTGTTTTGTTTCGTTTTACGGCATATCAACCTCATTAGTCATTTAATGCCGATAAAGTTTTGAAATAAATTCATTCTTAATGGATACACATTCTTTTTATAAATACATTTTTCTAATAACGCACGGATGGGACCTATACAGGTACTACCACTCCGCGGTCAGAGTGGACCATGGAGCAATGTGATGAAGGGGTGCTCTACATTCCCAAACCTCCAAAACTGAACTCTCCATCAGATAGAGTTAACTCATTCCCAGGACATGAAACCTCAGCCACCTCCTTTTAGCACCATATGATAAAACGGGTTGGGGCTTGCCTAGGCAAAGGGTTGGGGCAATCATATAGGTGCTAGGGCTTGACTGACAGCGGATTGATCGCGAGGGGGCCTCTCCGCCGCCCGTCTAGCCTAAGTAAGGTCTGAGTGGAGTGTTGCAGGTCATTGACTGCTCATCCACCAAGACTTCCGCTAGCTGTACCAACAGGTGGCCGCATTTGGGGGATCTTTCCCTCTGCAGAGGTGCATTCATGTATTCTAACGCACCAGCCGACAGGGGCGAAGGTATTGTGTGTTGAATTTTACGGTATGTAATTTTCTGGTTATTTTATCATGAAGTTTTATTTTATCTATTCCTGGTGTATATTCATAAGTATTTTTCAAACTCAATTTTTTAAAACACTTTCTTTTAAACACATTTCTTTCTAGTTAACCCCTAGATGGGCGCCTAACAGGTACTACCATCCGGGTCAGAGTTGCCATGTAAGTAATGGTGAGAAAGGAGTACTCCACACTCCCCAGAGGTTCAGAATTGAAACGTCAGCATCAGATGCAGTTTTTAGCCAATAAATTCAATTTGAAGTGAGAAAAAAAAAAAACAACTCTAAATTTTTTTATAAGTAATTTGAAAAAACNATTGACCTCCGACCTTCTTCAGGGATTTCTTGTCGGACTCGGAACTTTTTTCGGGTTCGGGAACCTTCTTTTCAACTCGAACCTTCTTGTCGTAATCGGAACCTTCTTTCTAATCGGGAGCATCACGGAAATTTGAATCTAACCCTTTATCAGTCCACGGAGGTATCCTGTTCTCATTCCGCTAACCATAGCTGGGGTAGAGGCGTTAAGCTGTGTTAATTATTATTCTATGTTACTGCCGCCCTTGACCAGGATTGAACCTGCAGTCTTGAGATAACTGTCACTTAGAACTTTCTTAACTTAACTCCTTTATCCACTAGGCCACGGTTCAATTTGAGGACATAGATCAACAAGTGGAGAGAAATGAAGGTTAAGTATGAAAACATCAATAAATAAATGAAAACAATTAGAATTCACAGAAGAACAAATCGAATATTTCAATATTAATTAACAAGTTTTTATTCTAAAGAAAGCAAAGGAAAAAAAGGATATGCGTCACAGAAAAATAATAAGAGAGAAGAAAGAGAGTGAGGAAAGATAAAGAGAAGGGTTGAGCGTGCGGAAGCAATAACGCTGATCTGTTTCTATCAAACACAATGAAAAGATGAAATGAAGAAAAAACAAAGAAAAACAAGTAGAGAGAGTTCAATCAAATTATTATACTTTTTACATATTGAAGTATTTGGCAGTAGCTCTTAAGTAAACATATTAAACGTTGTGATAATTAGATTATCATACTGTGGTATATAAACAGTCCTGCTAGTACCAATTAGTCTTGGACATTGTTTGATTTTGATTTCCCGACTTTTGTCCTCATCTTTATTATAGGTATTGAAAAACAACGTTTCGGTCGCTGTATCCTCCGGCCTTTTCCACAGGTCTGCTAGTTTACTTTTTATAAATCAACAAGTGAAAAGAAGAAATTAATGCCGTATAAAAAAAACATCAATAAATAAATGAAAACAATTAGAATTCACAGAAGAACAAATCGAATATTTCAATATTAATTGACAGGTGCGATGATAAGACAGATCGATTTAATGAAGATAATTTTCCAATGGAACAAATACAATAAAAAAAAGATCAAATTGTTACGAGAAAGCGAAATACTTTTTTTTTTAGTTGTAAAACATTTTGGGGGTGAGGAAAATAATGATTGTTATCCAAACGATTAATTTTAATAAAAGAAAGTAAAATCAAATTATTTCTTGTGAGGAAATTCGAGAACAGTTATATTTTTAGTCACTTATCGGTCTTGTGTATACAAAAAATAAAGCACTGCTTCATACGCAGTGAAACTTACAGTGGCGGTAGAAAGAAAGAAATAAGAAATTTATTAATCAATAGTAGTACAAATTATTAAAAGAATATAAGTAAAAGAAAAACTTTATTGGTTTAAACTACTATTGAAGGAAGCCTGCCTAATACGAAGCTAATCCCATGGACATGACCACCCTTAGACGCTCACAGGAAACAATACATGAAAACACACAACGAAACATATACATATATATCATGAGACAAATTAGCCGTGTGAGAATCTAAATGCAAATCTGTGTTTATAAGAGCGCATAAAATGATTTTTCAAAATGTTTTAAGGACAAAATAATTAACTAAACAAGCTTCATCTTTTCTTCACTAAAAAATAACGACTGAACAGTATTCCAAGAATTAATGCATTAAAACGAATCGAATTATGCCCCAAACTAACAGTGTTGATGATAGAGGAAATTAAGCAAACCAGATTGGTCAGCACGAGTGACATGAGCATGGGCAACTGCAAAAGCATTCTGAACAGAAACAGGCATTTATGTGGTGATTTTTCTAATTCTAAGGCGCTTATGATATATATACACCTTAACACACACCACACACCTCACACACACACACACACACACACACACACACACACACACATATATATAATATAATATATTATATATATTATATATATATTCATCAAAAAGTACTATTACGTTTTCATTGCAGTAGCATAAGTAGTTAACCAAAAGGGCTCAATATATCTTGTAAAATATAGAGCATTAATAGTTGTAGAAAAGTTTTTCTCTCTACCAGGTGTCGGCTTTCAAAGTACACTTACCTCAGAAAGTTCTCTTGGAAATATATATATATATATATATATATAATTATATATTATATACATTATATAATTATATATATATATTATGTGTGTGTGTGTGTGTGTGTGAATTTGATAAAGTATTTTGATAAAATAATTTTTGGTAAAGTGTTGAATATAATGAATAAGATATTTAATGCACCAGTTATTTTATTTAAAAGCTTTTACATTTTTTCAGGTCAGTTAACTTTGAACCACCTATCTGTAAGAATTTTTTTACGCCATAAAGATACATTGTTCAAAGTTAACTGATCTGAAAAAATGTCAGTTTTTTAAAAAAAAAATAACTGGTGTATTATATCTTTTATTCATTAATATATCAACACTGAAAGTTTCATTAAATTCAGTTAATTCCTTGATTTTAGTATTTTTTTCTTTCGCGGGGGTGGCATACAATGGCGGAATTTAGGTCCGTTAAGTTTGATTTAACCGGTTCTCTGTATGTTTTCAAAATTAGTGTCAGTTCCTTCTATTACAATATGGACACATATGTTTAAGATGTGTTGTGTAACCAATTCCAGTCAATCGTCACTTCCAAATAATCTTCCCCAATTTTGCAAACACGTTATTACCGTTTTCACAACGTCTGACGCCTGAATCCTTCAAAATCGCATTGAATTGTCACCTGTGAAACAGGACGCACTTCTTGAGAGAATTCTTGTTTTTTTTTTTTGTCTCTCGAGTTCATAATTAGTGAACGTGTCTCCAGTCTCATTAGGTAAGGTTCTTAAACCCCAATCAGTGTTGGCTGGAAAACCACATTCTTTCAATCAAAGAATGGAATAATACAGAGAACTGGCATTTGAATTCTGAAGACTTCAATCTGTGACAATTTCTACGGTGTGCAATCTCATTTTCTTCAAGAACTTTCAAGAAAGCACTAACAAGTGCGTTGAAACCGGCGAATTAACAATTACTTTGTGTTAGCACTAAATGACATGTCGCAGACTGTAAGAATATCTTTTAACCAAAGACTGATAAGAAACAACAATGTTACATAATTTCGGAGGACGCTTATGAATTATGTAAGTACCTGTAGTAAGAATATCAGGGTCGCGTTAGATCAGAAATACGGAGTCTAGTGAAAGTTATCTCGCTGTTATTGTCGGGTAAAACTTTTTTTGTTTGACCACTTCTGAAGACTTCAATCTGTGACAATTCCATGGTGTCCAATCTTATTTTCTTCAAGAATTTCAAGAAAGCAATAACAGGTGCGCTGAAACCGGCGAATTAACAAGTACATGTCTTTGTCTTAAGCACTAAAATGACATGTCGCAGACTGTAAGAATATCTTTTAACAAAGACTGATATAGAAAACAACATATGTTACATAATTCGTAGGCTTATGAATTCTGTACGTACCTGTAGTAAGAATATCTGGTCGTTAGATTCATAATAGCGGAGTCTAATAGAAAGTTATCTCGCTGGTTATTGGGGGTAATAACTTTTTGTTTGACCACTTCTGAAGACTTCAATCTGTGACAATTCCAGGTGTCCAATCTATTTTCTTCAAGATTTTCAAGAAAGCATAACAGTGTGCGCTGAAACGGCGAATTAACAATACCAATGTCTTTGTTTATAGCACAAATACATATCGCAGACTGTAAGAATATCTTTTAACCAAAGACTGATATAGAAAAAACATATGTTACATAATTCGTAGGCGGCTTATGAATTCTGTACGTACCTGTAGTAAGAATATCTGGGTCGTTAGATTCAGAATAGCGGAGTCTAATAGAAAGTTATCTCGCTGGTATTGGCGGTAATAACTTTTTTGTGACCACTGTGAAGACATTAATCTGTACAATCCACGTGTCAAATCTCAGTTTCTTCAAGAATTTCAAAAAAGCACAGAGTGCGCTGAAACCGGTGAATTAACAAGTACCTATGTCTTTGTTTATAGCACTAAATGACATCAATAAGGTGATGAATGTAAGAATATCTTTCAACCAAAGACTGATGGAGAAATTTCGCGACATGAACAGTATGTTCTCCATCTCGCGAGAGGCGCCTTGCTGGCTTTGACATTTTTAGGAATTTTGTATACTGTCTTATTCATATCTTACGTTCGTCTTTTGGTGCTTGTATTCTTCTTCTTGTCTGAAATTGTCTTGGACTTCATGCTGGTCTCCTATTGGATTTCTCTTTATCGAACCCGGGTCATAGTAGTTTTGGGATAAATAACCCAAGACTTCTATTTCTTTAGATCATATTTTATTCCGAAATCCTCACCAGACTTACTGCGCAATTGAGTCGGCAGCGCGCTTAACGCGACTTAATACCTCGTTGTTCGCCAATACTAACAAACTTCTTTCTAATCTAAACCGAAATAGGGTCTTTTCACCGATTCTTCACCGTATCCACCGAAAGGATCAGGATAAGATCAAAGCTGTCACTCAATCTTCAAGCCACCGCTGTGCTCATTCAGCCATTTTGGTATAACATAACTATACACAATGTTATGTCTAACAATTATGTAACAGAATGGAAAATGGCCGAATCCCAAAGAATCGTTTGTACCGCGAATTAGTAAACGGCTCCCGATCGGTTGGTAGACCACGCCTACGATTTAATGATGTCTGCAGGAGAACATGAGGATATGCCATATTGAAAAAAAACTGAGGACATGCAAAAAATCGAGCGTCCTGGCCCCTTAACGTAAGCAATCCACAGAGAGGGTTGAGGGAGAGGAGAGTAGCCTCGACAGCAAAGAAGCCAGAAAGAGAGAGAAAAGTCAGCAGCTCCAGAAAGCATCACAGTTTGATGCATTCAGTGCACCAAAGACTTCACTCAAGAATTGTCGGCGGAGTCACTTGCGCAGATAATTTGGACACTACGCCAATATGCCATATTTAAAATATTTAGCAATTCTGATATTTTTAAGTTTTCTTCCTTTTCTTTTTTAATCTTTTTTTTTTTTTTACTGATTAAGCAACTTCAAAGAAATTATAAATAAATATGTGACTGAATATTCAAAATTCAAAAGTACTGTTTACGCAGCAGCGTCGATTTAAAAACTGCCATGCGCCGCTGTTCCACAAAATCCTTCAAGCAGTGACATAGTTTCGGTTACAGACAGACAACACCGAATCTCCATTATGTCAGATAGATGGAAGATTCGCTTACTAATTCGTTCGTCAGATTTTATATCATATTTTTCAAATATTTGTCAGATTCTGATATTTAAAAAAAAATTATATTTTCTTTTGCTGATCCAGTAAACTTCAAAATTCAAGAGTTCTGTTTAACAGCAAGCAGCAACAGCAGCAGCAGAAGGAATGGCGGCAGCAGCAGCAGATTAAATACTGTGCATGTATCGCTGTCCATGTGAACCCCCCACGCCGGGGGGGTCCAGTGGCTTCGGCCTTGGATCTTTACAAGTTAATAGCGTCGATCCCAGGGGGCTAACCCCCAGACAATTCCCCTCCTAGTTTAAAGCAGGACTGGTTTATTGCCCAGCGCCTGAAGCGCCCCCCTTGAGAGGAATGCCGACGGGATCGACGCAATTTTTTCCACCTACCACCCATGAGCTTCGGCTTGTGTGGTCGCCCATAAAAATGTCCTTGTGCACGCCCTCATAAGTGGGATGAGAGGCAAATCTGTTATCGCTGTTCACAAAATTCGTTCAATAAGTGACGTATGTCGGTTACAGACAGACAGACAGCACCGAATCTCCATTATATAAGATAGATTGGAATATTTGCATTACTATTTCGTTCGTCAGATTTATACCCTATTTTTAAATATTTGGCAAGATTCTGAACTTTTTAAGTTTGTCCCTTTTCTTTTTGTTTCTATTTTCTTTTTGCTGATTCAGCAAACTTCAAAGAATTAAAAAAATCTGACTGGACATTCAAAATTCAAGAGTCCTGTTTACGCAGCAGCAGCAGCAGCTGCAGCAGCAGATACAAACTGCGCATGCGCGTCGTTTCACAAAATTCATTGACTGAAATTTTGATGTTATCGTTGTGTAATCTTTGCGAGTGGATAGTGGTGCCGTTTGCGGGCAAACCATTTTCCCCTTTTCACATGAGTGACTATGGAGGAGGTGGGTGTTGTTGAGGGCGAAGGAGGCCTGATGATTAATGCGCGAAAGTGGGTTCGGTGAGCAGCAGGAAAAATTCCGGCAGAGTCAGCTTGTGTGTTCACCTCGCAATTCTTCTTTTCTTCTTCTTCTTCTTCTTCTTCTTCTTCTGGTCTTTCACGGAATCTGAGTGACAGCAAGTCTCCTCAGTCTCCAGGACACTTCTGAGTATTCTGGCAGTTTGCAGCAGTGCAGTGTTCTGGATGGTATCAATCCTTCCTCTGATTTCAGACTTTCAAACCCTTTTCAATCCTTTTGGGACCGTTCAAGTGCACAACTACAATTGGTATCACTTTGACTTTCATATTCCATAACTTTTTCAGTTCTCTGGCAAGTTCCAAGTATTTGTCTCATTTTTTCAGCTTCACCCCGTGATCTACTGGAACTGCAAAATCCACCAGTTGACAAGTTCTTTCTTTTTTGTAATCAGCACTAGTCTGGTCTTCTTGCGGGGATAAGTGATCCTTTTATCTAAAGTCAGAGAAATTTATGCGTTCTTTCTCATTTTCTTCTTCTTCTTCTTCTTCTTCTTCTTCTTCTTCTTCTTCTTGTTCTTCTTCTTCTCTTCTTCTCTTATTATTATTAGTTTTATTTCCTTCTTCTTCATTTAGGAGTTAAATAACAGGAATACTGTGCTCCAGCCTATTGCAATAACTCAAGTAGAAGTAGTGTCTTGGTACGAGAGTAAACCTTGCGACATTAGATTGGGTGGGAGGCACAAGGCCAGATTGAAAAATCAGGGTCCTATATCGACCAAGGGGGCATAGAAAATTTACATATACTCAGATATATATGGAAGTATTTGTATTAACAAATCATTCATGAATTAAAAATCAAACTTATTTAGTTAAAATAAATCTAATCATTTGTTAACATAAATATATTATTATTTAGTCTTAACTATGCAAATAGCCGTTTGTTGTCTTCCGCATAAAATAACACAATGGAGTTGACATCCCTAAAATCCAGCCAACCAGGCAACCAACCCAATTAAGTATTGAACAGGTTCATCCGCGCTTATCTTCATTGATCTTGCTTCCGCGGACTTGAGCATACTATTGACACAGAGGGAAAGAATTAGTTGGTTGTTTTTTTATGGCATATCAACTCTGGTAGGTTATTTGATACCAAATCAAATCATTTTGATAAACAAAGGACAAAGGTGATATAGTACCTTGCTGTTGCTTAAGGGTTCTCCCAATTAATTATTGTACAGGTTTATATTGCTTAGTTATCTACTCGGAAACCGGTGCTTTCAGTTGACTAGACTGTAATATTTGATATCATGTAACTGTTTTAGAAAACATCTCTGAGAAAGAATTTTTTTACTATAAAAATTGCATGAAATAATTTTTACTATAAAATTGCATGAAAATAATTTTTACTATAAAATTGCATTGGAAATGATTTTTACTATAAAAATGCTTTGGAAATATTTTTACTATAAAAATGCATTAGAAATGATTTTACTATAAAATTGCATGAAAATAATTTTACTATAAAATGCATTGAAAAATATTTTACTAAAAATTCATTAGAAATGATTTTACTATTAAAATTGCTTAAAAAATTTTTGCTATAAAATTGCAATTGAAAATAATTTTTACTATAAAAATGCATGAAAATAATGTTCACTATAAAAATTGAAAATATTTTACTATAAATAGCATAGATGATTTTACTATAAAATTGCATTGAAAATAATTTTGCTATAAAATGCATTGAAAATAATTTTTACTATAAAATGCATTGAAAATAATTTCACTATAAAAATGCATTGAAAATAATTTTTACTATAAAATTGCATTAAAAATAATTTTACTATAAAATGCATTGAAAAGTAATTTTTACTATAAAATTGCATTGAAAATAATTTTTACTATAAAAATGCTTGGAAAATTCACAAGTTCAACCTTATAGAAAATGTACTTACTGGCTTTTTAATTGTTCCATGCTGCGAATTTAATCCTCTTATCAAAAATTAAACAGCAGCAGCAGCAGCAGCAGCAGCACCAGCGTATACGATTCTGCAGATTTCGGGCTCCACGACCATTGAAGTAATAGAGCGTATAAGCAGGCATAGCGTGGCACTTTTCTTTTTCTTTTCTATTTCTTTCCACCGCAAATTTGAACGTACAATGAACGCGATTCCCCTAACCTCTACGTCTGAAATAACTCTAGAAAGACTTATATGCCATTAAAAGCAACCAATCAATCATCATTGATATGGGATTTTCGGACTATTGGTCCTAAAACTAAAGTAAGTGCCGGGTGCGCTAAGTCGGTATCAGCCAATCATAGGAGTCTTATCCCCTTTTCCACTAGCGCTAGACAAGGAGATGGTCTTTAGCGTCTGAGGTGGAGCGCCACACTACAATCACCCCTCACTTTACCGCATAGATTCCAGTGCTACTTATACGCTGAGTTGGCGAGGGCCGTATCGAACCAAAGACCTTGTGGTTCCCTGCCGATCGCTCTTACCGACTGAGCTAACCGGCCCTAGACAACTCTTAAAAAATACAGAAAAAATATAGATATGAACGTACAATGAATGCGATTCCCAAACCTCTAGCCTGAAATACTCTAGAAAGATTGATATGCCATTAAAAATCAATCAATCAACATTGATATGGGGGATTTATTATTGATCCTAAAAGTAAAGTAAGTGTCGGAGTGGGCCTAAAGTTGGTATCAGCCAATCAGTGAGGGAGACTATCCCCTTTTGACTAGCGCTAGACCAAGGAGATTGTTTTTGGCATCTGAGATGGACGCCACACTTACCATTCAGCTCCTCACTTTACCGCGCAAGCCGGTCCCAGTGCTACTCATACGCTGAGTTGGCGAGGGCCGGATCGAAACTAGGAACTTTGTGTTTCCCAGCCAATCACTCTACCGAATGAGCTAACCGGCGCTTAGAAAACACTTACGAAAAAATACCAACCCCCCCCCAAAAAAAAAAACCCATTAAATATGGACGTACAATGAATGCGATTCCCAAACCTCTAGGCATGAAATAACTCTAGAAAGATTGATATGCCATTAAAATAAATCAATCAATAAACATTTAGGACAATTGGTCTTTAAAAAGTAAAGTAAGTCGTCGGGGTGGCCTAAAGTCAGTATCAGCCAGACAGCGATGAGTCTATCCCCTTAAGATATACACAGGCACTATATCATAGCGATTCCCAACCTCTATGCATGAAATAACTCTAGAAAGATTGATTATCCATTAAAATCAATCAATCAATTAATATCAGGATATTAGGACTATTGTCCATAAGGAGTACATAAGGATTATTGCTAATGAGTGTTATTTAGCTGAACACAAGTTAGCTTGTGGGGAGTTTTCTCAAACTGGATACATAAGCGAATTACTCTTCAAGAAAAACATCATAATGGAACATGTCCAAACACTTATTCGGTAGAATGCAGTTTTTGCTCACATCAGAAACCCATTTTAAAGCAAACAGTATGAATACTGATTAAACCTAAAATTAATAGATTCCTTCATACAAAATGGCTACAACACAGGATAACAACATCCACAATAAATCTTCTAATCAAACCCACTTTGAAGACTGGAGACCAACTTTAAGAGGTCTAGAAAGGAACAAGTCATTATGTCCCGATACTGCATTGTTCATTTACAAGACTAACCACTCCAAATATACTCAAACAAAAGACAACAACCAACAATGCTGGGAACATGGTCAACACCTTTGACGAGTTTAAAACACTTATCATGAATAGCAGTTTTGCTCACATCAAAACCGTTATTTAAATGCAAACAAATATTGAAAGATTTGTTTGAAAATTCAACATGAGGATATTCTCTCTTTTTGAGAGAAATAAAATTATACCATAGGAATATAGACATGAACAAAATCATAACCATACAACATATCCCCAATGAATGTTAACCATTGTTAACAAACCAATTACTAAAAAGTATAATATAAATACACGATATGTATTACTTCCTAACTGTTAGGCATGACATAATCCAAACAGTTGATATGCCAAATTAGATAAAAATAATGACCAAAGTTTTTTCATACATGCCCATTTTCATAGAATATAGACATGAATTAATGGATACCATACAATAATCCCTAATAATGCTAACACATTTAAAACCAAGTACTACAAAAGTGTAATATATATACACATCATATGATTACTTCCTAACGTTAGGCATGCATAACCCGAGACGGGTTTAATGCCGTTAAAAATTAATAAACCAACCAAACAACCAGTCTCTCTTCCCTCTGTCTCTCTGTCTCTCTCTCTGTCTTCTGTCGTCTCTCTCTCTCTATATATTATATATACTATATATTATATATTTATATATCTCTTGAATGAAATAAAAATTATACTATAGAATTATAACAATTTACTTAACCAATACCATACATCATGAATCCCACATGATGCTAACACATTGTAAAACCAATTACTAAAAAAGGGTACATATACATATACACGATCTATATACTGCCTAACTGTTAGGCATACATAACCCCAGACGGTTATACTGCCGTTACATAATCCCAATAATACAAACACTTAACGATTTTAATAGAATATAAATAATATCCCCTATAATTAAACCAATTACTAAAAGATAAGTATAAATACACGATATGTATTACTTCCTAACTGTTAGCAATGACATAATCCCAGACGGTTATATGCGTTAAAATCAATAAACCAAACAACCATGCCAGACCACTAGCTATTTGTTTTGAAATCGGAGGTTCCGAATATTAAAAAATCCACCGTGAAACTTACAACCCCTTTTTCCACCAACTCCAAAGAAAATCTGACATCTTTTCGCACGTCTCACTAGCATGCGCAACGAGGACTTAAAATCGCGCATGCGCAGACGGTTACTACCGATTTCCTCGATCAAAACTGCTTTCTGTAAATCTGCAAGCGGATCGCGGAACTAAGGGCACCGGTTTTTTAAATTACACACCATAAATTCTTTTTTATATGTCGATGTGCAGTACACTTTTAGCCACGGTGTAATGATTAACAAGCTCTCTTTAGGTAGCGTTTGCCGAATCTTTTTACTGCGGCACTCCCAAGGCAGACGTCAGTGACGGAATAAACACGCATCATATCAATCATCATCATCATTCATTGTCGCTCTATTAGCACGATTACCCATGTGAAAAATCTTCTCACCAACTGTTCCTATCACCTCATTGTTCTCATGAGTTCCTCTGGCAGCATCCAGATCTACGCAACCTGCGTCAATGTTGAATAAATCTTGTGGTAACTTTTAAAAAAAATCTTGAGCATCTACTTTTTATTTACGCAAATAATGGTCTAGCATAGAGACGCATAAAATCTAAACCAGAAAATCAGAAAAAGAAATGGAATTTTACATAAGAATGCAAAGTGTTATCAAAAATTGCTTCAAAAATAATTAAATAGTTGCTTTAAAATTGTTTCGTACACTAAACTTATCTGTAGTAGTTTTTGCTTTTCTAATTTATATGACGATTTATTAATTCAAAATTAAATACTTTTGACCCGAATTCGGTGCTTATAATTGCTCATTATGCGTTAAACTGGCCGAATTTGATCAAACAGTTTTGAAACTCCATTATTCATAGCTCTATGATAACCAAATGATTTAAATAACATCATACCTCAAATAAAAATAAAATCAACTGGGAATGCTTGCAAATAACAGATTTTTCAATATTTACACTTCCTCACAAAAAGCTAATAAAATGTCTGGACGGCGTGGCCATGGGGTCAAACACGTGGTTACTGACAGTGTGTCTGCGCCTAATTTAATCTTCAGATAATCAAGCGTTTCTCATTAATCCACCTAGAGAAGGCGCAAAACAATAGTTGATGGTCGTCTAATTAACACTGATAAAACGGATTTCATGTCATTTACACCAAAGATATCACAGTCGATGTTGAAACCACAAAAAACACATATTTTTTAAAAAAAAATCGCGCGCGTTGATAACATGCAAAATTGCAGAAGCGTTTTAAAAAGAGAAATCGGTTTAGTTTTCTTTTTTTTCTTTTTTCAGAATATGCTGAACATATAATCTTAAATAGAAGAAACTCTAGGCACAAAATGAGCCTAAGGTTGTAAAATACATTACAATCAATCATATATATATATATATATATATATATTAAATAATATATATATATAATATGTATATATATATACATATATAAATACATATATGAGATATATATATATACAGTATATAGTATATACTATACATATATATAATTATTATATATAATTTAATATATACTTATTAGTATAATAATACAATATATCATATATATCAAAATCAGGAAATATCTCTACACAAGGTTTTTTAACAATTTCAGTTTGAATGAATGCCTTATGTGAGTCACGAGCAAATTATATTATGAATAAACTAGAATCTGCTTATAACTATTTCGATTAAATACTATATCAATCTAGCTTACTATCATTATATATAAAATATATATACATTTATATAATAACTACATATAATATACATATTTATAATATATATATATATACTAATTATATATATTAATATAGTATATCATATATATATATTATATATATATGATATATATAATATATATATACTTATATATATATATATAACTATATACATATATATATTATATACATAATTAATAATATACATGCATTATATATATACATAATATATATAATATATATATGTACATATATATATATAACTATATATATATATATATATATATATATATATACTATACATATATATATTTAACATATATATATATATATATACATATATGTATAATATAATATATGCATATACTATATCCTATATATAACTATATAACATATAATATATACATTATATATATATATATAATATATATATTATATATAATATTATATATATAAAAGGATATGAAAACACAACAATGTTGTTTAAAGTGAAAACATTTTATATCATATTCATAGCTAATATTGAACAATATATTCGATTTATAAAATCATCTTCAGAAGCTTGTTTTTAATCCGACTCATCGACAGAATTTGATTTCCAATTATTTTCTGCTTCTCTCTCGATGAGTCCCGAATTAAAAACAAGCTCTGAAAGCTGATTTTTATAAATCGAAATATTGACTTCAATATTATCTCAAATATATAAAATGTTTTCATTTTAACAACATTGGTTGTTTTCATACCCTTTATCTATAACATGATACCGTCGATTCATTTCCTTATCTTAACTTACATCACACACATACACATACACACACACACACACACACACAGAACACACACACAACACACAATAATATATATATAATATATATAAATATATATACTGTAAGAAGTTTATAGAAAAACAACAAGATGTAAAGATTTATTGCTGGCAGATATCTGTTTCGACATATGAATATGTCTTTTCAAAGCAACATTGTAAGCGTAAAAAACGAAATGAATATACAGTAAATTACAATGCACAGAACGCTCTTCGATCCAGACCGAATTTTTTTTTTAATTTTAAAAAACATATGTTGTTAAATAAATAAATTTTATTTTTAAAATATTAAGCATTTATAATAAAAAGCTCAAAAGAGTTGTAGTAAAATTGTAATATATATATATATATTAATATATAAAATATATTATATATATTACTATATAATATATATGTGATGTGTGTGTGTGTTATGAAAACCTAGACTTACTGCTTTTTAAGTGGAATCCATTAACTTCAGAAAAATTTACATCATAGAACTACATATATATATATAATATATATATATATATATATATATATAATAATATTGCTGTTTATATAATCTACATTTATGATTATTATACATTGAGCTCTCTTAGGATTATAAAAATCCTGTAGGAAGATACATTTGCACTACAAGAGCACACAGTATCGGTGTATACATAAGTTTTAGAGATCCCAAATAGAATCATCCCTTACAACAAGCCATTTTTGATACCTCACACACACAACACACACACACACACACACAGATTATATAATACATATATATATATATATTATAATAAAGCAATTTATATATATAAATATATATATATATATATATATATATATATATAATTTATATACCAAGCCGTGATTGGTAAATCCTCGGAGAGAAAAAAAACCAGTAGAAAGTTTATTGTTAAAAATAACTACCAAACATCCACAGAAGAAAAAAAATTTTTTGAAAAAAAAAAGACCAAGATATCGTACCAAACAAAAAAATTTATCATGTACAGTAATTTGCCATAAAGAAAAAAACGAATTGATATGTATATATATGTAATAAGATATATATATATATAATATTCATATAACCCAGGAGAAAGCTTAATATGTAAATGCTCATACCTAAGTAAGAGCCCAAATAATAAAGATAATCAATGAGTCAGACAACCTACTATTAGTTCGCATAAAGCTCTTCAGGCTAAAATCTGACTCTGATTTCTGTTTCAGATTTAGCCCTAAGAGCTGTATGCGAAACAATAGTAGTCGTCTGACTCATTAAATATCTTTATTATATATATATATATATATATTATTATATATATATATATATATATTAAAGAATTTCTCAAGCTTCACGAGCGAGCTGGTATAGTCGTTTTAGGAGACTATGATGCAATACAAATTACTTATTAACCACACCCGTCATTGAAGGCAAGAGAAGTGACACAAGCTCATGTTTAAGCGAGATGAAAGCGGGATATGCAGCTTGCACCCGTGATGGGAGGGGTTGCATGTTGAAGGTTGGGTGAAGGATCGGAATTGTCTCACCTCTATTTACAGCCCTGGAGTTGAGTACACATGCAACCTTTCAATGAGAGAAGATTGAGTAATATGCCTATATCAATACCTACTCAAGTTTCAGTTTGATGGATCATCAGTTTACTTGAAAGGAATTAATTAAATTAATTAAAAACAAAAAATGAAGAAAACAAAACTCGAGCAGCCTATCTACCAATACACATTTCATCTATATTAATATATATATATATATATATAATATAATTGCTAGTCGTCATTAGGGGAGACACATTGATGTATTGCAATTGTTCATTAACCACGCACCTTCCATTGTAGAAAAGGATGCGACACAAGTCATTTTTAACGAGATGAAAGCAGTAGGCATCTGCGTCCGTTTGTAGAGTAGGTGGGATGTATGTGTAGTTGGTGAGGAGTCTCCCTTGATTTACAGCCCTAGTTAGTACACTGTTAGCTTCGCCAGTCGCTTTACAATAAAGAGCAAGTTTAGTAAAATGATAAAATGAGAAAGTCTACTCGAGTTCAGCTTGTATGATCATCAGTTTACTCGCTAATTAATTAATTAAGAACAACATGGAATTAAACATAACTCGAGTAGGCTATTTACAATACCATATGACAATATATATATATATATGATGATATATATATATATATATATATATATATATGTATATATATATATATTGTGTATGTGTGATTGGTGTGAATGTGAGTGTGTGTGTAGAGAAAATTGAAGTCAATCCACAGTACTGTAAATTATAAAAATTTAAAAACACAAGTCATGAAGTAATGTTTATTTCGCCATACGCTGCAGTGTTTCGATCTATTTCAATAAGATCTTCCTCAGGCTTTCGTTTAGTTTGAAGAATGCGAATGGAATTAGTCATTAACCGAAACCCTTCCATTGAAGCAGGCATGTACACAAGGTCATGTTTTAAGGGAGATGACAGCATTTGGGATCTTGCTTCCATGTGTGTTGGGACGTATTATGGGATTGGAGGTTGTCTCACCTTTGATATTATTAGTTTTTATTTCATTTTTATTTTTACGATTTCGGTAACCTATTTTTTACTTAAAAACCCGAGCAATTCTTAAAAAAAAAACTTTTTGCTCTATTCATACCTTCTGAATTAAGTCTTACTTATATATGCAAAATAAATAAATAAAATAAATATGTCTCAAATGATCTCAGTGCTTTGCGATTGTCCCTCCAGCTGGAGAAAATTTGGCTCAAGACCGCCCTCGGTGGCGGCAAATCTCCATAAGGACTGTACACGTCAGAATGTCCACCCTATACAACATCATAAGCTTAAAGAGGTTATAAGAAAAGCAACGGCAACAAAGCATCGGAACATCATCATCTACATGACACCTACAAATGCCAAAATCTGTGCGAGAAGTTTCTCAAAACATAGACTTCATAGTCACAGGAGGCGTTGCAACTCAGGGGCACACAAAACTTTTATCATAGTCTTTCAACTGAATTGCCAATATATTTGATGATATATGCCAAAAAATATTATCAATCACATTATAACTCACACCAATATTTTGCACCCAAAAACAGGGCGGGTCAAAGTTAAGTACCTGAAAAAAAAAATTCAGAAAGTTTTGAATAAAATATCATGATGCATAATAAAATTCATGCATTTGCTAAATCAACACTGAAAATTTAATGACCATCAGGATACATTTCGCTGATATTAGTAAAAAAATCTTTCAAACCGTGAAGGGTCAAATTGTATTTAAATATAAAACACGGATTTTTCAACGAATTGAATCTAGTGACCTACTTTAAATTGAAATCGACTTGGAATTTATTACGCTGTGAGTTTTAAAAGCGTCTCGTTAATCACAATCCCTATCTCCCCTTCACTCGCTTATAGAAGGAAAAGAAGTTATGCAGAATGTAAAGACAGGGATGGGTCAGTCTTGACCTTAATTGCTAAATTACGACAATCTAGAACCAATTAAAATGGAATTTTTTCAAACATTTAGTAATCTAGAACTAAGGAATAAATTAGTATAAAGTTTCTGTCAATAAAACCAACAGAAAAAAAGCCATTTAGACTTTTAAAAGTGAAATCTCAGCTTTAGTTAATAATATATATAATATATATTAATATTAATATATATCATATTATATATGTTTCTTTTTATATTTGTTGAAGCATTGTACGTATGTGCTAAAATTAAAATTAAAAAAACTGACAATGCAATGGAATAGTGTTTGAAAATATTGTTTATTACTTTTTTTTACCTAAATATTTTCGGGATAAATCCATCTTCAGAGTTTTAGAAGTACTTGTATTTTAGTACTTATTACTGCGCTGGCGTAAACGTTTGTTGTTTATTAAGTTGAAGAACGCCAGATGTTTGAAAATTTCTGGTTTTTCCGTGGTGATTCGTTCGGCCCGTTCATGCGTGCGCGCCGTGTGCAGATTTCTTCGAAAATTCTTTAATTTTAAAAACCCCTGTTTGAAAAAAAAAATTTGCTCAATTGTTTTTATTTAAGAATTTGAAATATGTCTTCTTTTATCAAAAAACTTTACACTAAGATATACATTACATATACGCTTTCTGAATATCAATGTTTTCTTTTGAATTCAAATATTTTCAGCTTCTCTCTCGATGAGTCCGGAATAAAAAACAAACAAGGCTCTGAAGATAATTTTTATAGATTCGAAATATTGTTCAATTAGCTATGAATATGATATAAAATATTTCATTATTAACAGCATTGTTGTTTTCAATCCTTTTATCTATACTGATACCGTCGGATTCATTTCCCTTACTCTTAACTTATATATACTAGCAAATATTGCACCCTCCGGTGCAATTTATTCAAGTTTTAATGTAATGAAATATCGTATTAAATTAGAGAAAGTTAATAAGAATGCCAGAAAAAAAGATGGAAACAGAGTGGTATTAATAGAAAAATAGAAATGAAACTTACTCTTCATCACTGCCGCTACATGCTGAATTTTACCTATTTAACTATTAGTTTAAATTAGGAAACTAAAGAAAAAATAACTTATTTTTCTTGTAATGATTCCATTTAAAGTTTCATTGGAGAGATTTATTGCTTATATTCATTAAGATAAACCAAAGCAGTTAGAAATCAATAATACTAAGCACATATTTAATTAAAAGTCACATTTTTAATATCAAATATGCAAATTAGCCTATCCCATTCACACTGCAAACCCGCTATTTTTGTATATATAAATACAATTGCATTATTAGCTATGTAGATATGGACAACACTATAAAAAGGGAAAGCAAATTTTATATTAATTGAGTTTAAATATAAATAAAATCATGAAGAATTGATGTAAATTAACATATGTTAATTGTGACTAATAGAATATATTTCGTTACAGACAGAAAAAACACGACAATCTCCATTATAATAAGATACATATATAATATATATATTAATATTATAAAAGCAATTCTGAAGCTTACTGAGTGAGCTTGTTGATAGTCGGATTAGGGAACACAATAACGCAATACAAATTATCATTAACCACCCCTTTCATTGGGGCGGAAGAGATGCGATCCAAGTCATATTTTAAGGAGATTATGGTAGGTAGGGCATCTTGCGCCCGTGTTGTGTGGAGGTTATTTTAGTATATGAGGATCTGCATTTGTCTCGCCTCTGATTACAGCCCGAAAGTTACTTCACGTGTTTGTTTTCAGCCAATCCTTTTACAATAAAAGCAGATTAGAATGGTATCCAGATAGCCTACTCGAGTTCAGCTTGTAATGAATCATCAGGGTGAATCTCGTCTGAATTAATTAAGTTAATTTAAATAAGAACAATACGGAAAAATTAAAACTCGACTAGGCCTATCTGACCATCACTTTTATTATATATTATATATATATAAATATAATATATATATAATATATTATATATATATAGTGTGTGTGTGTGTTGAAAAAAGAAAGAAAGGAAAGAAAGTATAGATGGATAAATAGGATCATTCTAATCAATTTTACTTATACGGTTTCGGTCGGGTTTTATCCATGTGACATAAAATTCAAACTATATTAAATTTTAAATAACCAATGAAATGAAATAATAATATAGAAAAAAAGCTGAAATGTTCCGCAAACACAAAGAAAATCACCTTCATCAGAGTATTAAATCCTATTTTTTTAAATGAAATTCTTGCAGAAGTGGAAATTTATGAACATTTCGAAAAAAAATAACTTTAAAAAAAAATCACGTGAAGGATGATCAAAACCGCGATCGAAAAGACGGTTATACGTCAGTCGCATTCGCGACCGATTTTGACGCGGAGAGATGATGGTTGGAATGACAGTTTTGTGAATTCTAATTTCAAAGCATGAGGATTTATTATTCATATTTTTAATTATACTATATATATAATTATATATTATATAATATATTTGTAAATGTATAAGTATAACTTTAAAAAAAAAATTATTTTAACAATGGAAATGAGTACCTACTCGAGTTTCCACCGATTGATTCTCAGGGTTACTTTAGTCAATTTAGTTCCATCCAACTGCAGTGTATTATACCATCTAAGATTAATCGAAAACTCGACTAATTTAACTAAAGTAACCTGAAGATCATTCGAATGAAACTCGAGTAGTTACTCTTTTCCATGTTAATATATATACTATATATATATATATATATATTTGGGAATAAATACCATGCGTATCGTGGTCATGACCATCCTTTTTATTCCCAAATAACTTGCGCGTTATACATTAATTAAACATTGAGCCTCCATACGGAACCTGCAACTCTACAACAAACTACGGGTAGAGAATTAGGACCCACCAAGAATCACTTTGTACCAAGAAACTTGGTACCGCACCAAAGTATATATATATATACATTTATATAACATATATATATATATATAATATTTAATATATATAAATATAATATTTATTAAACCAATTCTAAAGCCTCACTGTCCGGTCTTGGTTGCTACTCGGTTAAGGGAAACCATGATCCACGATGTTAGCGGAGACACAATAACACAATCGCATATTCATTCCATTAACCGCGCCCTCCATTGAAGGCATGGAGTACACAAGCGTCATGTTTTTTAAGTAGTGATGATGCGGTTATGGCATTCTACCTCCGAATACTGAGTGTGGAGAGGGCTGTGTGTGTATGGTGTGTGTAGTTGGGTGAGGTTCGCGGGCTGTCTCGCCATCTGATTACACCCGGAGTTGATTCACGTGTTTGCTTCGCCAATCCTTTTTCGCAATATAATAAGCCGGTCAATGCACACTGTAACTGACATCGAAAATCACACAGTCGGTTTCAATCAACGAGCGATATTTCTGTTCACCAGCGAAACGATGTGGTGTCTGCACATATATACCAGAGGCACAGCAGTTAAGAGACCTGTCACCGCAGACGTGAAGAGGGGGGGTTGAGTGTTCACGAAAAGAAATAATGCAAAATTAATATCCACTTGACAACTGTAAAAACAACCATAACAGGTGTAATTAAATATGCTGAAGAATAATTATATTCCTTTATTCTCCATATTTCTATACATACTCTCATATCATATATATATATACATAATATATATATATGTATATATATATATAAATTAATATATATATAAATAATAATAATAATAATAATAATAATAATAATAATAATAATAATAATTAATATATAATATATATACATATATAAATTTAATTTTTAATAAACCGAAGTGCACTAGCCTTCCGCGAAAGTAACCACGTTATTTGCGGTCCAGAATGTGACATAAGATAGAAAAATCTTTCAACAAAACAAATGGATCTAACTCAAACAACCTGATGATTGCCCTTGGCATTGAAACATAGGAGCGTTTATAATAAAACATTGATCTATAAAACTCTGCAAATTAAATTCAATATTAGCTCTCACAATTGTATTGAAGCACTGTATTTTCTTTGTTTCATCACAAAAAAAAAATTTGATTAATATATATATAATATATAATATATTATAATATATATATATAAATATTGAGTTAACTATATATGATTTGCTCCGTCTGAGATTCAAAAATTATCTCCTTGGTTTAACTAGGAAAGGATTAGACTCCCCTCGCTGGTATACTTACGGCTTATACCGACTTAGGCCACCCTGACATTTTGAGATCAAGTGGCCACCCTAACATCAGTCCTTACTTACCGGAACAAATCCCTGTGCTACTCATACTTAAGATTTTGGTGTGTGTGCGCACGCGCGTGTTGTGTGTATGTGTGTGGTTGTGTTGTGTGTATCCACCTCCATCAGCTTTTCTCCAGTTTTGACGCAGAACAGAAACATCTGCACTGTCTTACAGAAATTGCGTATCGTTACTGATTTTTAGGCATTCAACGGATCACAAATCCCGACTAGAAGCCAGCCTAGGAAATTAACAAGACAAAAAAGAACTTGAAGTAGAATCAAAATCAAACGAGAAAGATACAAAAGTTACTTTGGACCTTGCCAGAAAATTAAAAAAATCTGAACATGACGTAAATTACGTACCAAATTAAGATTTTTGCAGTCGCAAAGATCACAGGGTTGAATATGAAGAAAACGAAAAGTAAATAACTACCTTGTTAGAGAATTGAAAAAGCTATGGAATATGAGGGTTGAAGTGATACCATTTAGTTGGTTGCACTCAGAACAGTCCTCAAAAAGCTTGGGAAAAAGGACCGGAGAGGAACTTGGAAATCAGGTGAATTGAAACAATTTCAAGACAACTGCATTGCCTCAATCGGTAGAAGACTCAGAAGAATCCTGAACCTAGGAGAATTGGTGTCCATCAAGACCATCACTAACCTGGGTGAAAAGCTCACAAGAGTAATTAATAAATAATAATAATAATTAATAATAATAATAATAATAAATAATAAATAATAAATACATAGAATTTAGTGCTATTCTGTTAACCGAACTACTGTCACTGCTTGCTCCAATATCCCCAGAATTAAACCCTAAGTTTATTCAATGAGTATTTACTTTATAGTCAAAACCATTGAATTACATAGAATAAATCTATTATTAACGATGAGTCCTCTATAAATTCTGAGTCAGATTTTTCTCAATACATTTCAGTTTATTAGACTTTATAATCCTGCATCCAATTCATATATCACAAATAAATCAAAAGTTTTGGAAATAAAAAACTGTAATACAAGCCACTGGTTAGTCTGCGTGTTGTGCTATTGATATGCGAAGAAATCGGAAAAAACCAGAGTGTTTGTATTCAGCAGGAGTTTTCACTTTGCTACAATTTCCTCTCGCCTTGTCAGACGTTTTCACGGGTTTTTTTCTATAAATATTATATATAGAGAGAGAACACAGAGAAGAGAGAGAGAAGGAGAGAGACTGGATGAGAGATAGACGAGAGAAAAGAGACTGAGAGAGGAGGAGGGAGAGCGTAGTGGTTACCATATTTCTATTTATCTACAAAACTTTCAGAAATAGAATAATTATCCACCAATGTGTTGGAATTCTTGTTTAGCGTCCTTCTTTGCAACAGATATATATATATAATATAATATAATATATATACAGCAAGAGATAGATAGATAGACAGAGAGAGAGAGAAAAGAGAAAGAGACAGAGAGAGAGAGAGAAAGAGGGTGTATCATATTTTATTTTATCTTCAAAGAGCTTAGTAGAATGATCGCTGCTTAACTATTTGGCAATTATATAGACATAACAAATAAAACATTATATATATATAATATATATATATATTATAATATAATATAAGTAAATCGTCGCGGCGGCCTAATTTCGGATATCAGCCAATCAGCGAGGAGTCTATCCCATTTTCCCTAACGGTGACCAAGGAGATTATTTTTAGCATCTGAGTGCGAGCGCCACAATTTACCATCACCTCCTTATACCCACAGATTCCCTGTCTACTCATACATTGATTGCGAGGCCGGCATCGAACCCGAACCTTGATTCCTTATCCATAACCACTCATACAACTGGGATAAGCCGGCCCCCTATATAGCCGAGAGCACATCTTCTATTTTTTATAGACTCTGTTTGGACTTGTGCCATATCATGCAATCCTTTGGTGCCAATTAAAAGAGAAGAGATTTTGCGTTACTTTTTAAGGCGCTTGGGTAATGGTTACCGGCGTGAAAATAACACATGTAGACGAGTTCAATCCTCGACGCGACATTCTCATTTCATATAGCGCTACTTTACTCTTTGAATAAGATACGAATCCAACTTTTCTCCCTCCAGCTATGGTAAAATAAGTTAGGACAAGGTTGGGCTCTGTAATCTCAATATGGTTGACCAGTCTAAGGAAAAGAAATCTGAATTCAAACCAAAGGGCCTCTTCTTTTCGTTAGTTAAACTTGCCTATGTAGCACTCCTTCCCCCTACTCCTACTCACTCTAATGATTGGGTCGAAAGGGAAAAGAAAAAAGAAAAAGAAGAAAAAGAAAGAAAAACAAGCAAAAAACCTACAAGAAAGAAGAAAAAAGGAAAATAAATAAATTGTGAAAAAAATATAATACTAAAATAAAAATAAAATGAAAAAAAAACGAAAAAAAAAAAAAACAAAGAAAAATTGGTGGGAAAAAAGAAAGAAAAAGAAAAAAAAGAAACAAAAAAAACGTAAACAGAAAAAAAAAAAATAAAAGGAAGAAAGAAAAATGAAAAAAAAAAAGACAAAGAAAAAAAGGAAAAGAAAAAAAAAAAAAAAAAACAAAAAAAAGAAAAAATTAGAATGAAAAAAAACGAAAAATAACACAAAAGAAAAAAACAAAAAGAAAACTAAAAAAGAAAAGAAAGAAAAAAGATAAAAAAGGCCAAATAAGAAAAAAAAGAACAAAAAAAAAAGAGAAAAAACGAAAAAAAAAAAAAAAGACAGAGAAATTAAAAAAGAAAAAAAGACAAAGGTAAAAAGAAAAAGAAAAAGATAAAGGAAAAAGAAAGAAAAAGAAAAAAGATAAAGAAAGAAAGAAAAAACGAAAAAAGAAAAAACCACAAGAAAAAAAAATACAAAAGAAAACAAAAACAAACAAGAGTAAAAAAAATAAATGAAAAAAAAAAGATGGTAAAAAAAAATGACGACAGAAATATGAAAAGAAAATAAGACTAAAAACAGAAAAAAAAATATAAAGAAGGAAAAAAAACAGAAAAGTAAAAAGAATATAATTGATTCGGAAAAATTCAGTACAAAAAAGAAAGGAAAATGCAGATAAATAGAAAAAATAGAAGAAAATTAAAACGAAAAATAACACAAAAAACAAAACAAAGCAGAAAAAAACTAAAAAAAAGTAAGAGAAATGAAAAATAAAAAGGCAAAGAAAGAAAGATAAGAACAAAAGAAAAAAAAACGAAGAAGAAAGACGAAAAAATACAAAATAAAAAACGAAATAAAAAAAGAAAGAAAAAATAAAAAATAAAAATGAGAATAAAGAAGGTAAAAATGAAAATAAAAATAAAAAATAAATAAAAAACGGAAAAAAAACCAGGAAAAAAAAAAATAAAAGACAAAAAAAAACAATAAGAAAGAGTAAGAAAAATCAAATGTAAAAAAGGTGGTAAAGAAATAATGAACAAAATAAATAAAAATAACAAGACAGAAGCGAAAAAATAACAAAGCAGAAAGGGAAATAAAAGACAAATACAAAATACAAAAGCAAGAAAAACAGGAATAGGGAAAAAAGAAAAAAATGATTCGAAAATAATTCAGTATAAAGAAGAAAAAAAAAAGACAGATAAATAAAAAAAATATTAAACTATTAACTATCAGAAAAAAAAACATCTATAAAAGAAATGGAAAAAGAAAAAATAAATAAAACGAAAAAAAATAACAGAAAATAAGAAAAATAAAAACAAAACTGAAAAGAGTAATTAAGACAAAAAGCAGAACGAAAAACAAATTAGAAAAAACAAGAAATAATACAACAGAAAAATAAAAATAAAAATAAAAATGTGATCTCAGAAAATTAAGTCAGATATAAGAAAGAAAAAAAAAGACTCTCTGTGTTTTAGATAATGAGCAGAAGAGGTTTATTTATTTAACTATGAAAAATAGATGGAAATTAATCCAACGGTATGAAATTTAACATTTTTGAAAAAAACAAATGATGTTTATAATTGCTGACAGAAATCTGTTTCGACCGCTTCAATAGATCTGTCATCATCAAGAGCAACATATGAGAGAAATAACTATATATCAACACCGTACGGGTTATTTAAGGCCGATTAATTTCTAAGGGACTGATTACAATTATAACAATGGTGACCTCGTTGTAATAATTAAATTATCATACTGTGGTATATCCACAGGTCATGCTAGTTGACTTTTTATAAATCCACAAAAAAATCCATAAATTTCCATTTACGAATACTGTTATTTAAATTTTACTACACTACAGTCATAATTTGTAGGCATCCTACAAATTATGTAATGTGACAATGCATGGCTGACATTTCAGTTTAATTTGAAAATAATGTTTAGTTCAGTCGGCAGAGCATCCGTCTAGGAACCAAATGGTTCTTGTTAAATACCGGCCCTCACTGCTCACTGACTCAGCACATGAGTAGCACAGCTTGGATCTATGCAGTAAAGTGAGGAGCCAATGGTAGGTTTGGCGCTCCACCTCAGGTACATAAACAATCTCCCTAGTCTAGCACTAGTGGAAAGGGGATAGACTCCCTCACTGTCCAGGTGATACTAACAATTGTCCACTCTGCTGACTTTAGTTTATGATAGTAAACCATTCATATTTAATTGAATAAATTTGTTATGAATATAATTGTAAAATTAATTTTTAGAAATTCCATTAGAATTTGTTTTTCATGTGATTATCATTAGAATGTTCTTATTTTATGTACACATCTCAAGAATACATACACACACACACAATATATATATATATATATATATATATCTTATTATAATGGAGATTGTGGGTTTGTCTGTCTGTAACCGAAACTATATTACTATACAAGTCACAATTCCCTTTGTTATTTACATCACATTCTCCATGATTTTTATTTTATTTAACCTCAATTATTAGTAAAATTGTTTTACATCATTAAGACTGTTAACAATATCTACATACTAATAACATGCAATTATATTATATATTCAACGAAATAAGCGGTTTACAGTGTGAATGGGAAGGCTAATTTGCATATTGATCTTAAAAAATTTGATTTTAATAAAATATATGCTTAGTATTATGATTTCTAATTGTTTAGTTTTATCTTAATAAATATGAGCAAAAATCTCGGGAATAAATCTTAACAGAAATCTATTAACATAAAGAAATAACTGTAATTTTATTTTTTCTTCCTATTTTAACTAAATAGTTAAATTAGGGAAATTTATCACTTAAAGACGGGAGTAAGGGAAAATGGTGGAACAGTTAGTTTCAAAGTTGTTCTATTTTCCGATTATACCCCCTCTGTTCCAAATATTGTTATCTGAATTCTTATTCAGTTTCATTAGCCTTTCTAATTTAACATGATATTTTATTATATTAAAACTTAAATACTTGCACCCGGAGGGTGCATATATTTGCTAGTATATATATATATATATAATATATATTATATATATATATAATATATATATATATATATCATCTCCAGACCTCAACTAACCAAGAAGAAATATACAGAATTTTTATAGATGTCCAAGACAGAACTCACTTCCAAGTGGGGTGACAAGATATCTTAAAGCTGATTGGTTATTACATGAATATGCTATGTATATTTTACAACATGACAAAGTAAGTTCTAATCCGGGACTGTTTGAATTTTATTCAGCACTAATACCCTTGCAAACAGTATGAATCCAATTATTCTTCATCCAACTATGGGTAAGTAGTAGGGTAGACTAGGCTCTTTAACGTTGGTATGGCAACTAGTCTAAGCAGAAGGAAAACTCTGTAGTCAAACCCGTAAAATCCACTTAAAAATTGACCTTGTGTCACATCCTGCTTGCATAAAGGGATTGGTTTGTTTGTTTGTTTATTGATTTTAACGGCATTGATTATTCTTCATCCAACTATGGGTAAGTAGTAGGGTAGACTAGGCTCTTTAACGTTGGTATGGCAACAAGTCTAAGCAGAAGGAAAACTCTTAAAAATTGACCTTGTGTCACATCCTGCTTGCATAAAGGGATTGGTTGGTTTGTTTGTTTATTGATTTTAACGGCATATCAACCCGTCTGGGGTTACGTCATGCCTAACGGTTAGGAAGTTATACATATCGTGTATTTATATTTATACTTTTTAGTAATTGGTTTTAACAATGTGTTAGTATTATGTTTTAACAATGTGTTAGTATTATTTGGGATTATGTTGTATGGTATTGATTTGTTTCATGTCTATTTAGAAGAAATTAAAGTCGTATAAAGAAATAGCAATGAATAAATGAAAGCAATTAGAATTCACTACAACCCCAGCCAACAGGGCAATTATACAAAACTGAAAATCTTTAAACATTTGAGGACATTTCTCTGAATGTTTGAGATGAGGCTTGATGATTAGTATTATCTGCGTTATTTGGTCTATTGCCATCATCTTCATTGTCTGTACAACGTTTCGGCCGATATGCCCTCCGGCCTTCTTCAGGTATTTCTTGTCGGACTCAGGAACCCTCTCGGACTCGCGAACCTTCTTTTCAGACTTGGGAACCTTTTTGTCGTAATCGGTAACTTTCTTGTCGTAATTGGGAGCCATCACGGAAATTTGAATCTAACCCTTTATTCAGTCCACGGAGGTATCCTGTTCTCATTCCGCTAACCATAGCTGGGTTAGAGGCGTTAAGCTGTGTTAATTATTATTCTATGTTACTGCCGCCCTTGACCAGGATTGAACCTGCAGTCTCGAGATAACTGTCACTTAGAACTTTCTTAACTTAACTCCTTTATCCACTAGGCCATGTATTCAATTTGAGGACATAGATCAACAAGTGGAGAGAAATGAAGGTTAAGTATGAAAACATCAATAAATAAATGAAAACAATTAGAATTCACAGAAGAACAAATCGAATATTTCAATATTAATTAACAAGTTTTTATTATAAAGAAAGTAATGAAAGCAAAAGGACATGCGTCAGAAAAAATATAATAAGAGAGAAAGAAAAAGAGTGAGGAAAGATAAAGAGAAGGGGTGAGCGTGCGGAAGCAATAACGCTGATCTATTTCTATCAAACACAATGAAAACATGAAATGAAGAAAAACAAAGAAAAACAAGACTGAGAGAGAATTCAATCAAGATTATTATATTTTTTACATATTGAACTATTTCGCAGTAGCTCTTAAGTAAACATATTAAACGTTGTGATAATTAGATTATCATACTGTGGTATATAAACAGGTCCTGCTAGTACCAAATAATCTTGGACATTGTTTGATTTTGATTTTCCGACTTTTGTCCTCATCTTTATATAGTGGTATTGAAAAACAACGTTTCGGTCGCTGTATCCTCCGGCCTTTTCCACAGGTCCTGCTAGTTTACTTTTTATAAATCAACAAGTGAAAAGAAGAAATTAATGCCGTATAAAAAAAACATCAATAAATAAATGAAAACAATTAGAATTCACAGAAGAACAAATCGAATATTTCAATATTAATTGACAGGTCGATGATAAGACAGATCGATTTAAATGAAGATAATTTCCCAATGGAACAAATACAATAAAAAAAAAGATCAAATTGTTACGAGAAAGCGAAATACTTTTTTTTTTAGTTTTAAAACATTTTGGGGGTGAGGTAAATAATGATAGTTATCCAAACGATTAATTTAATAAAGAAAGAAATGGAAATCAAATTATTTCTTGTAAGGAAATTCGAGAGAACAGTTTTATTTTTAGTCACTTATCGGTCTTGTGTATACAAAAAATAAAGCACTGCTCCATACGCAGTGAAACTTACAGTGGCGGTAGAAAGAAAGAAATAAGAAATTTATTAATCAATAGTAGTACAAATTATTAAAAAAATATAAGTAAAAGAAAAACTTTAAACTACTATTGAAGGGAGCCCTGCCTAATAGCGTGAAGCTAATCCCATGGACATGACCACCCTTGGACGCTCACAGGAAACAATACATGAAACACACAACGAGAACATATACATATATATCATGAGACAAATTAGCCGTGTGAGAATCTAAATGCAAATCTGTTGTTTATAAGAGGCAATAAAATGATTTTTCAAAAGTGTTTTAAGGACAAAATAATTAACTGAAACAAGCTTCATCTTTTCTTCATCAAAAAATAACGACTGAACAGTATTCCAAGAATTAATTGCATTAAAACGAATCGAATTATGCCCAAAACTAACAGTGTTGATGATAGGGAAATTAAGCAAACCAGATTGGTCAGCACGAGTGACATGAGCATGGGCAACTGCAAAAGCATTCTGAACAGAAACAGGCATTTTATTGTGGTGATTTTTTCTAATTCTAAGGCGCTTATGATATATATACACCTTAACACACACACACACACACACACACACACACACACACACACACATATATATATATATATATATTCATCAAAAAGGTACTACCACGTTTTCATTGCAGTAGCATAAGTAGTTAATCCAAAAGGGTTCAATGTATTTCGTAAAATATAGAGCATTAATAGTTGTAGAAAAGTTTTTCTCTCTACCAGGGTGTCGGCTTTCAAAGTACACCTACCTCAGAAAGTTCTCTTGTGAAATATATATATATATATATATATATATATATATATGTGTGTGTGTGTGTGTGTGTGTGTGTGTGTGTAAATTTTGATAAAGTATTTTGATAAAATAATTTTTGGTAAAGTGTTGATATATCAATGAATAAGATATTTAATGCACCAGTTATTTTATTTAAAAGCTTTTACATTTTTTCAGGTCAGTTAACTTTGAACCACGTATCTGTAAGAATTTGTTTTACGCCATAAAGATACATTGTTCAAAGTTAACTGATCTGAAAAAATGTCAAAGTTTTTTTTTAAATAAAATAACTGGTGTATTATATCTTTTATTCATTAATATATCAACACTGAAAGTTTCATTAAATTCAGTTAATTCCTTGATTTTTAGTATTTTTTTTCTTTCGGCGGGGTAGCATACAATGGCGGAATTTAGGTCCGTTAAGTTTGATTTAACCGGTTCTCTGTATGTTTTCAAAATTAGTGTCAGTTCCTTCTATTACAATATGGACACATATGTTTAAGATGTATTGTGTAACCAATTCCAGTCAATCGTCACTTCCAAATAATCTTCCCCAATTTTGCAAACACGTTATTACCGTTTTCACAACGTCTGACGCCTGAATCCTTCAAACATCGCATTGGAGTTGTCACCTGTGAACAGGACGCACTTCTTGGAGAGAATTCTTTGTTTTTGTTCTTTTTGTCTCTTCGAGTTCATAATTAGTGAACGTGTCTCCAGTCTCATTAGGTAAGGTTCTTAAACCCCAATCAGTGTTGGCTGTAAAACCACAATTCTTTCAATCAAAGAATGGAATAATTACAAGAACCGGCATTATTGAATTCTGAAGACTTCAATCTGTGACAATTCTACGGTGTGCAATCTCATTTTCTTCAAGAACTTTCAAGAAAGCACTAACAAAGTGCGTTGAAACCGTCGAATTAACAATTACTTTGTTGTTAGCACTAAATGACATGTCGCAGACTGTAAGAATATCTTTTAACCAAAGACTGATATAGAAAACAACATATGTTACATAATTCGGAGGACGCTTATGAATTATGTAAGTACCTGTAGTAAGAATATCAGGGTCCGTTAGATTCAGAATAGCGGAGTCTAGTGGAAAGTTATCTCGCTTGTTATTGTCGGGTAATAACTTTTTTTGTTTGACCACTTCTGAAGACTTCAATCTGTGACAATTCCATGGTGTCAAATCTTATTTTCTTCAAGAATGTTCAAGAAAGCAATTACAGGGTGCGCTGAAACCGGCGAATTAACAAGTACCTATGTCTTTGCTTATAGCACTAAATGACATGTCGCAGACTGTAAGAATATCTTTTAACCAAAGACGGGTAGAGGAAACAACATATGTTACATAATTTGTAGGTAGCTTATGAATTCTGTACGTACCTGTAGTAAGAATATCAGGGTCGGTTAGATTCAGAATAGCGGAGTCCAATGGAAAGTTATCTCGCTGGTTATTGGCGGGTAATAACTTTTTTGTTTGACCACTTCTGAAGACTTTAATCTGTAACAATTCCACGGTGTCAAATCTCATTTTCTTCTAGAATGTCCAAGAAAGCAATAACAGGGTGCGCTGAAACCGGCGAATTAACAAGTACCTATGTCTTTTCTTATAGCACTAAATGACATGTCGCAGACTGTAAGAATATCTTTTAACCAAAGACTGATATAGAAAACAGCATATGTTACATAATTCGTAGGTAGCTTATGAATTTTGTACGTACCTGTAGTAAGAATATCAGGGTCCGTTAGATTCAGAATAGCGGAGTCTAGTGGAAAGTTATCTCGCTGGTTATTGGTGGGTAATAACTTTTTTGTTTGACCACTTCTGAAGACTTCAATCTGTGACAATTCCATGGTGTCCAATCACATTTTCTTCAAGAATTTTCAAGAAAGTACTAACAGAGTGCGCTGAAACCGGTGAATTAACAAGTACCTATGTATTTGATAGCACTAAATGAGATCAATAATGTGAAGACTGTAATAATATCTTTTAACCAAAGACTGATAGTGAAAACAACATATGTTACATAATTCGTAGGTAGCTTATGAATTCTGTACGTACCTGTAGTAAGAATATCAGGGCCCGTTAGATTCAGAATAGCGGAGTCCAGGGGAAAGTTATCTCGCTGGTTATTGGCGGGTAATAACTTTTTTGTTTAACCACTTCTGAAGACTTCAATCTGTGACAATTCCATGGTGTCCAATCACATTTTCTTCAAGAATGTTCAAGAAAGCAATAACAGAGTGCGCTAAAACGGGCGAATTAACAAGTACCTATGTCTTTGTTTATAGCACTAAATGACATCAATAAGGGTGATGAATGTAAGAATATCTTTCAGCCAAAGACTGATGGAGAAATTTCGTTGACATGAACAGCATGTTCTCCATTCTCTGCGAGAGGCGCCTTTACTGGCTTGGACATGTTAGGAGAATTGTTGTATACTGTCTTATTCTTATTCTTACGTTCGTCTTTTGGTGTCTTGTGTTCTTCTTCTAGTGTCCGGAACTTTGTCTTGGGGACTTCATGTCTGGTCTCCTATTGGGGATTTCTCTTTATCAGAAGCCCCGGGTCATTAGTAGTTTTGTGATAAATAACCCAAGACTTCGATTTTCTTTAGATCATATTTTATTCCGAAATCCTCACCAGACTTACTGCGCAGATTGAGTCGGCAGCGCGCTTAACGCGACTTAATACCTCCGTTGTTCGGCCAATACTAACAAACTCTTTCTAATCTAAACCGAAATAGGGTATTCTTCACCGATTCTCACGGTATCCACCGGAAAAGGGATCAGGATAAGATCAATACTTGTCACTCAATCCTTCAAGTCCACCGGCTGTGCTCATTCAGCCATTTTGGTTTATACACTAACTGTACACAAGTGTTAGGGTTATAACAATTATGTAACAGAATGGAAAATGGCCGAATCCCAAAAGATCGTTTGTACGGCGAATTAGTAAACGGCTCCCGATCGGTTGGTAGACCACGCCTACGATTTAATGATGTCTGCAGGAGAGACATGAGGATATGCCATATTGAAACAAACACATGGGAGGCAGATGCAAAAAATCGAGCGTCCTGGCCCCTTAACGCTAAGCAATCCACAGAGAGGGTTGAGGCGGAGAGGAGAGTAGCCTCGACAGCAAAGAGAGCCAGAAAGAGAGAGAAAAGTCAGCAGCTCCAGAAAGCATCACAGTTTGTATGCATTCAGTGCACCAAAGACTGTCACTCAAGAATTGGTCGGCGGAGTCACTTGCGCAGATAATTTTGGACACTACGCCAATATGTCATATTTTGAAAATATTTAGCAAAATTCTGATATTTTAAAAGTTTTCTTCCTTTTCTTTTTTAATCTTTTTTTTTTTTTTACTGATTCAGCAAACTTCAAAGAAATTATAAATAAATGTGACTGGATATTCAAAATTCAAAAGTACTGTTTACGCAGCAGCAGTCGATTAAAAACTGCCCATGCGTCGCTGTTCCACAAAATCCATTCAAGCAGTGACATAGTTTCGGTTACAGACAGACATACACCGAATCTCCATTATGATCAGATAGATTGGAAGATTCGCTTTACTAATTCGTTCGTCAGATTTTATATCATATTTTTCAAATATTTGTCAAGATTCTGATATTTAAAAAAAAATTATATTTTCTTTTGCTGATCCAGTAAACTTCAAAATTCAAGAGTTCTGTTTAAACAGCAACAGCAGCAACAGCAGCAGCAGAAGGAATGGCGCAGCAGCAGCAGCAGATTAAATACTGTGCATGTATCGCTGTTCCATGTGAACCCGCCCACGCGGTGGGGGTCCAGTGGCTTCGGCCCTGGATCTTTACAAGTTAATAGCGTCGATCCCAGGGGGCTAACCCCCCAGACAATTCCTGCCTCCTTGATTTAAAGGGCAGGACTGGGTTTATTGCCCAGCGCCTGAGGCGCCCTCCTTGAGGGGGAATGCCGACAGGATCGACGCAATTTTTTCCACCTACCACCCATGAGCTTCGGCTTGTGGGTGGTCCCACATAAAAATGTCCTTGTGTCACGCCCTCATAAGTGGGATGAGAGGCAAATACTTGTATCGCTGTTCACAACATTCGTTCAATAAGTGACGTATGTCGGTTACAGACAGACAGACAGACAGACAGGCACCGAATCTCCATTATAGTAAGATAGATTGGAATATTTGCATTACTATTTCGTTCGTCAGATTTTATACCCTATTTTTCAAATATTTGGCAAGATTCTGATACTTTCCGAGTTTTGTCCCTTTTCTTTTTGTTTCTATTTTCTTTTTGCTGATTCAGCAAACTTCAAAGAAATTAAAAAAATCTGACTGGACATTCAAAATTCAAGAGTCCTGTTTACGCAGCAGCAGCAGCAGCTGCAGCAGCAGATTACAAACTGCGCATGCGCGGTCGTTTCATAAAATTCATTGACTGAAATTTTGATGTTATCGTTGTGTAATCTTTGCGAGTGGATAGTGGGTGCCGTTTGGCGGGCAAACAATTTTTCCCCTTTTCACGTGAGTGACTATGGAGGAGGTGGGTGTTGGTTGAGGGCGAAGGAGGCCTGATGATTAATGGCGCGGAAAGTGGGTTCGGTGAGCAGCAGGAAAAATTCCGGCAGAGTCAGCTTGTGTGTTCACCTCGCAATTCTTCTTCTTCTTCTTCTTCTTCTTCTTCTTCTTCTTCTTCTTCTTCTTCTTCTTCTTCTTCTTCTTGTCTTTCACGGGAATCTGAGTGACAGCAAGTCTTCTCAGATCTCCAGGACTCTTCTGAGTATTCTGGCAGTTTGCAGCAGTGCAGTGTTCTGAATGGTATCAATCCTTCCTCTGATTTGCAGACTTTCCAAACCCGTTTCCAATCCTTTTGGGACCGTTCCAAGTGCACCAACTACAATTGGTATCACTTTGACTTTCATATTCCATAACTTTTTCAGTTCTTTTTCAGTTCTCTGGCAAGTTCCAAGTATTTGTCCATTTTTTCATTTTCCTTCAGCTTCACCCCGTGATCTACTGGAACTGCAAAATCCACCAGTTGACAAGTTCTTTCTTTTTTGTTAATCAGCACTAGGTCTGGTCTTCTTGCGGGGATGAGGTGATCCGTTTTTATTTCCAGAGAATTTTATGCGTTTCTTTCTCATTTCTTCTTCTTCTTCTTCTTCTTTCTTCTTCTTCTTCTTCTTCTTATTATTATTATTATTATTATTATTATTATTATTATTATTATTGTTCATTTCTTCTTCTTCTTCATTTTAGGAGTTAAATAACAGGGAAGACTGTGCTCCAGCCTTGATTGGCAATAACTCAAGTAGAAGTAGTGTCTTGGGTACGAGAGTAAAACCTTGGGCGACATTAGATTTGGCGGGTGGGGAGGCACAAGGCCAAATTTGAAAAATCAGGGTCCTATATCGACCGAGAGGGGGGCCATAGAAAATTTACGATACTCAGATATATATGCAGTATTTTGTAATTAACAAATCATTCATTGAATAAAATATTAAACTTATTTAGTTAAATATCTAAAAAAGTCAAAGTCATTTTGTTAACATAAACATATTATTCTTTAGTCTGAACTGCGCAAAGTAGCCGTTGGTTGTCTTCCGCATAAAATAATCCAAGTGGAGTTGACATCCCGTAAAATCCAGCCAACCAGCCAACCAACCCAATTGAGTATTGAACAGGTTCATCGCGGCTTATCTTCGGTGATCTTGCTTCCGGTGTGACTTGAGCATACTATGGACACAGAGGGAGAAAGAGATTAGTTGGTTGTTTTTTTATGGCATATCAACTCTGGTAGGGTTATTTGCTACCAAATCAAATCATTTTTAATAAACAAAGGACAAAGGTTGATTATAGTACCTGCTGTTTCTTAAGTGGTTCCCCAATTAATTATTGTACAGGTTTATATTTGCTTAAGTTGATCTACTCGGAAACGGTGCTTTCAGGTTGACTAGACTGTAATATTTGATATCATATAACTGTTTTAGAAAACATTTCTTAAGAAAGAATAGTTTTACTATAAAATTGCATTGAAAATAATTTTTACTATAAAATTGCATTGAAAATAATTTTTACTATAAAATGCATTGAAAATAATTTTACTATAAAAATGCATTGAAAATAAAAAATTGCATTGAAATAATTTTTACTATAAAATTGCATTGGAAATGATTTTTACTATAAAAATGCAAATGAAAATGAAAATAATTTTTACTATAAAATGCATTGAAAATAATTTTTACTATAAAATTGCATTGGAAATGATTTTTACTATAAAATTGCATTGAAAATAATTTTTACTATAAAAATGCATTGGAAAATTCACAAGTTCAACCTTATAGAAAATGTATACTTACTGGCTTTGTAATTGTTCCATGCTGCGAATTTAATCCTCTTATCAATAAATTAAACAGCAGCAGCAGCAGCAGCAGCAGCACCAGCGTATACGATTCTGCAGATTTCGGTGCGTCCACGACCATTGAAGTAATAGAGCGTATAAGCAGGCATAGCGTGGCACTTTTCTTTTTTCTTTTCCACCGCAAATTTGAACGTACAATGAACGCGATTTCCTAATCTCTACGTCTGAAATAACTCTAGAAAGACTGATATGCCATTAAAAGCAACCAATTAATCATCATTGATATGGGGATTTTCGGACTATTGGTCCTAAAACTAAAGTAAGTGGCCGGGGTGGCCTAAAGTCGGTATCAGCCAATCAGTAAGGGAGTCTATCCCCTTTTCACTAGCGCTAGACCAAGGAGATGGTTCTTTAGCGTCTGAGGTGGAGCGCCACATCTACAATCACCCCTCACTTTACCGCATAGATTCCAGTGCTACTTATACGCTGAGTTGGCGAGGGCCGGTATCGAACCAAAGACCTTGTGGTTCCCTGCCGATCGCTCTACCGACTGAGCTAACCGGCCCTAGACAACTCTTTAAAAAAATACAGAAAAAATATAGATATGAACGTACAATGAATGCGATTCCCAAACCTCTAGGCCTGAAATAACTCTAGAAAGATTGATATGCCATTAAAATCAATCAATCAACATTGATATGGGGGATTTTAGGATTATTGATCCTAAAAGTAAAGTAAGTGGTCGGAGTGGCCTAAAGTTGGTATCAGCCAATCAGTGAGGGAGACTATCCCCTTTTGACTAGCGCTAGACCAAGGAGATTGTTTTTGCATCTGAGATGGAGCGCCACACTTACCATCAGCTCCTCACTTTACCGCACCGGTCCCAGTGCTACTCATACGCTGAGTTGGCGAGGGCCGGTATCGAACTAGGAACTTTGTGTTTCCCAGCCAATCACTCTACCGTGAGCTAACCGGCCTTAGAAAACACTTACGAAAAAATACAACCCCCCCAAAAAAAAAACCCATAAATATGGACGTACAATGAATGCGATTCCCAAACCTCTAGGCATGAAATAACTCTAGAAAGATTGATATGCCATTAAAATAAATCAATCAATAAAACATTTAGGACAATTGGTCTTAAAAGTAAAGTAAGTCGTCGGGGTGGCCTAAAGTCAGTATCAGCCAGACAGCGATGGAGTCTATCCCCTAGATATACACAAGCACTATATCAAGGCGATTCCCAAACCTCTATGCATGAAATAACTCTAGAAAGATTGATATGCCATTAAAATCAATCAATCAATTAATATAGGGATATTAGGACTATTGGTCCTAAGGAGTACATAAGGATTATTGCTAATGAGTGTTATTTAGTCTGACACAAGGTTAGCTTAGTGGGGAGTTTCTCAAACTGGATACATAAGCGAATTACTCTTCAAGAAAAACAGTCATAATGTGAAACATGTCAAACACTTATTCAGAATGCAGGTTTTTTGCTCACATCAGAAACCGTTATTTTAAAGCAAACAGTATGAATACTGATTTAAAACCTAAAATTAATAGATTCCTTCATACAAAATGGCTACAACACAGGAATAACAACATCCACAATAAACTCTTCCTAATCAAACCCACTTTGAGAGACTGGAGACCAACTTTAAGGAGGTCTAGAAAGGAACAAGTCATTGTGTCCCGATTACGCATTGGTCATACAAGACTAACGCACTCCTATATACTCAAACAAGAACAACAACCACAATGTGGAACATGTCAAACACCTTTGACAGTTAAACACTTATTCATGGAATGCAGGTTTTTTGCTCACATCAGAAACCGTTATTTTAAAGCAAACAATATGAAAGATTGTTTGAAAATGTCAACATGGAGGATATTCTCTCTTTTTTGAGAGAAATAAAATTATACCATAGAATATAGACATGAAACAAATCAATACCATACAACATAATCCCCAATAATGTTAACACATTGTTAAAACCAATTACTAAAAAGTATAAATATAAATACACGATATGTATTACTTCCTAACTGTTAGGCATGACATAATCTCAAACAGGTTGATATGCCAATTAGTATTAATAATAATGACTCAAAGTGTTTTTCATACATGTTCCCATTGTTCATAGAATATAGACATGAACTTAATGGATACCATACAACATAATCCCAATAATGCTAACACATTGTTAAAACCGATTACTACAAAAGTGTAAATATAAATACACATCATATATTACTTCCTAACCGTTAGGCATGGCATAACCCGAGACGGGTTTATATGCCGTTAAAATTAATAAACCAACCAAACAACCAGTCTCTCTCTCCCTCTGTCTCTCTGTCTCTCTCTCTGTCTGTCTGTCTGTCTCTCTCTCTCTCTATATATATATATATATATATATATATATATATATATATCTTTGAATGAAATAAAAATTATACTATAGAATATAGACATTTACTTAACCAATACCATACAACATGATCCCCAATGATGCTAACACATTGTTAAACCAATTACTAAAAAGGTAAATATACATATACACGATATGTATTACTTCCTAACTGTTAGGCATGACATAACCCCAGACGGGTTGATATGCCGTTAAAATCAATAAACAAACAACTTAACATTTTAATAAATATAAATAAGTGATCCCCTATAATTAAAACCAATTACTAAAAAGTATAAATATAAATACACGATATGTATTACTTCCTAACTGTTAGGCATGACATAATCCCAGACGGGTTGATATGCCGTTAAAATCAATAAACCAAACCAACCATTGCCAACCACTGAGCTATTTGTTTTGAACATCGGATGGTTCCGAAATTAAAGAATCCAACCGTGAAACTTACAAACGCCCTTTTTTCCACCGAACTCCAAAGAAAATCTGACATCTTTTCACGTCTCACTAGGCATGCGCACGAGAGACTTAAAATCGCGCATGCGCAGCGGTTCTACCGATTTCCTCGATTCAAAACTGCCTTTCTGTAAATCCTTGCAAGCGGATCGGGAACTAGGGCACCGGTTTTTAAATACACACCATAATTTCCTTTTTTATATGGTCGAGTGCGTACACTTTGCCACGGTGTAATGGTTAACAAGCTCGTCTTTAGGTAGCGTTTGCGATCTTTTACTGGCACCCAAGGCAGACGGTTCAGTGACGGAATAAACACGCATCATCATCAACATCATCATCATCATCATGTCGCTCTATTAGCACGGATACCCATGAAAATCTCTCGCCAACTGTCCCTATCACTCATTGTTCTCATGAGGTCCTCTGTGCAGCATCCAGTATCTACGCAGACCTGGTCAATGTTGAATAATCTTGTGGTAAACTTTTAAAAAAAATCTTGACATTCCTACTTTTTATTCCGCAAATAATGGGTTCTAGCATAGAGATGCATAAAATCTAAGACCAGAATCAGAAAGAACATGGAATTTTACATAAGAATGCAAAGTTTTATCAAAATTGCTTCAAAATAATTAAATAGTGAAGAAATTACTGAATTTCTTGTTCTGAATTGGTCCATGAGTTGACAGATTTTTTAATCAAAATCATGTCCACTTTTTTACGCCAATTTCGGGGCTTTAAATTCTCATAACTTTTAAACCACTGGGGATATTTGTATAATTCAAACAGTTTTGAACTCCATTTACATAGCTCTATATAACCAATGTGATTAAATAACAATAACCTCAAATAAAATAAAATCAACTGGGAATGCTACAAATAACAGATTTTTCAATATTTACCACTTCCTCACAAAAGCTAATAAAATTGCTGGACGGCATGGCCATGGGGTCAACACGTGGTTACTGACAGTTTCTCGCCTATTTAATCTTCAGATAATCAAGCGTTTCTCATTAAT
>CM042174.1:55900096-55910096 GCA_023376005.1 Doryteuthis pealeii
TATATTCATATAACCGCTAGGAGAAAGCTAATATGTAAAAGGTGCTCGATACCTAAGTAGAGCCAAATAATAAAGATAATCTAATGAGTCAGACGAACCTACTATTAGTTTCGCATAAAGCTCTTCAGGGCTAAAATCTGACTCTGATTTCTGTCAGATTTAGCCCTGAAGAGCTTTATGCGAAACTAATAGTAGGTTCGTCTGACTCATTAGATTATCTTTATTATATATATATATATATATATATATATATATATATATATATATATATAAAGGAATTCTCAAGCTTCACCGAGCGAGCTGGTTGATAGTCGTTTTAGGGGAGACCTATGATGCAATACAAATTACTTATTAACCACACCCTTCCATTGAAGGCAAGAGAAGTGACACAAGGTCATGTTTTAAGCGGAGATGAAAGCGGGTATGGCAGCTTGCACCCGTGTGTGGGGGAGGGGGTTGCATGTGAAGGTTGGGTGAAGGATCGGAGTTGTCTCACCTCTGATTTACAGCCCGGAGTTGAGTACACATGCCAATCCTTTTGCAATGAAGAGAAGATTTAGTAATATGCTATAGTCAGATAGCCTACTCAAGTTTCAGTTTGTATGGATCATCAGGTTTATCCTTGAGGAATTAATTAAATTAATTAAAAACAAAAAATGAAGAAAACAAAACTCGAGCAGCCTATCTGACAATACACATTTATCATATATATATATATATATATATATATATATATATATATTGCTAGTCGTATTAGGGGAGACACATGAGGTAATGCAAATTGTTCATTAACCACGCCCTTCCATTGTAGGAAAGGGATGCGACACAAGGTCATGTTTTAAGCGGAGATGAAAGCAGGTAGGGCATCTTGCGTCCGTGTGTGTAGAGGTAGGTGGGATTGTATGTGTAGGTTGGGTGAGGGAGTCTCGCCTCTGATTTACAGCCCGTAGTTGAGTACACGTGTTTAGCTTCGCCAGTGCTTTAGCAATAAAGAGCAGATTTAGTAAAATGATAAAATGAGAAAGTCTACTCGAGTTTCAGCTTGTATGGATCATCAGGTTTACTCGCTATAAATTAATTTAAGAACAAAATGGAAGTAAACATAACTCGAGTAGGCTATTTGACAATACCATATGACAATATATATATATATATGTGTATATATATATATATATATATATATATATATATATATATATATATGTGTGTATGTGTGTGTGTGTGTGTGAGTGTGTGTGTGTGAGAAAAGTTGAAGTCAATCCGACAGTATGTAATATTATGAAAAATTGAAAAATACAAGTTCATGAACGAGTAATGTTTATTTCGCCTACGCTGCAGTGTTTCGATCTATTTCAATAGATCTTCCTCAGGGCTTTCGTTAGTTTGAAGAATGGAATGGGAATTATTCATTAACCGAACCCTTCCATTGAAGGCAGGGCATGTGACACAAGGTCATGTTTTAAGCGGAGATGACAGCATGTTGGGCATCTTGCTTCCATGTGTGTTGGTGGCGTATATGGGATTGGAGTTGTCTCACCTTTGATTTTTAGTTTTTATTTTCATTTTATTTTTCGATTTTCGGTACTTATTTACTACCCGAGCAGATTCTTAAAAAAAACTTTTTGCTTCTATTCATACCTTCTGAATTAAGTCTTCTTATATATGCAAAATAAATAAATAAATAAATGATGTCTGCAAAAATGATCTCAGGTGCTTTGGCATTGTCCCTTCCAGCTGGGAAAATTTGGCTCAAGACCGCCCTCGGTGGCGGCAGAATCTCCATAGAGGACTGTACACGTCAGAATTCACCCTGATACAACATCATGAAGCTAAGAGGTCTATAAGAAAGCAACGGCAACAAAGCATCGGAACATCATCATCTACAGGGACAACCTACAAATGCAAAATCTGTGGTCGAGAATGTTTCTCAAACATAGGACTTCATAGTCACAGGAGGCGTTGCAACTTCAGGGGCACACAAAAAACTTTTATCATAGTCTTTCGAGACTGAATTGCCAATGATGATGTTGTATTGATATATGATCCTCTTCTNTGAATAAAATGGTTATATGCAATAAACCAGAATCTGATTCATTTCAGAATTTCGTAAACGCAATTAAAATTTTCTTTATAAAAAAGTAAGGAGAACTAATAGTGAAAGAAATAAAATAAACCGAATCACCTTATCCCAACAAAGACCAGGACCTAGTGTTGAATTAACAAAAAAGAAAAAGAACTTGTCAAACTGGTGGATTTTGCAGTTCCAGCAGATCACAGGCGGGAAGCTGAAGGAAAACGAAAAAAATGGACAAATACCTGGACCTTGCCAGAGAACTGAAAAAGTTATGGAATATGAAAGTGAAAATATACCAATTGTAGTTGGTCACTTGAACGGTTCCCAAAAAGCTTGGAAAAAAAATTGGAAAATCTGGAAATCAGAGAAAGAATTGAACCATCCAGAAAACTGCACCGCTACAATCTGCCAGAATATTCAGAATGAGTCCTGGAGAACCTGAGGAGACTTGCTGTCACTCAGACTTCCAGTGAAAGATCAATCAGCTAACGCTGATGTTGAAAAAACTCAAAAAGGATCGTGAACAACAACAACAACAATAATAATAATAATAATAATAATAATAATAATAATAATAATAAAAACGGATCACCTTATCCCAGCAAGAAAGGCCAGACCTAGTGTTGATAAACAAAAAAGAAAGAACTTGTCAACTGGTGGATTTTGTACAGATCACAGGGTGAAGTTAAAGGAAAATGAAAAAAATAGACAAATATCTGGACCTTGCCAGAGAACTGAAAAAGTTGTGGAATATGAAAATGAAAGTGATACCAATTGTAGTTGGTGCACTTGGAACAGGTCCGAAAAAGATTAGAAAAGGGATTGGAAATTTGGATATCAGAGGAAGGATTGAAACCATTCAGAACCACTGCCACTGCTTGCAATCTGCCAGAATACTCAGAAGAGTCCTGGAGACCTGAAGAGACTTGCTGTCACTCAGACTCCAGTGAAAGACCATCAGCTAACGCTGATGTGAAAAACTCGAAAGGGGTAGTAATAATTAATAATAATAATAATAATAATAATAATAATAATAATAATAATAATAATAATAATAATTGATTGAGTTGTTTATTATCTAATTATTGGACATTCACTAAAAATCTATTGTTTAAAAATGTACAATAATTGTAGGCTCGTAGTTAAATTAAAGCCCCAGATGTCGGCCTCCAGTAAAAAGCTCCAGTTCCATGACTTCTATGTCTTAGTTAGTTATAAACATGACTGTATCCTTTTTAGCTGACTCCTCACGAAGCCGTCCAATTATTTGCGAAGCTCGACCGCGTTGAACCGAACCAAACTGTTCAATACCCAATATATATTACTAAAGTTCTAGCCAAAGGCCATATTGGCAATCGGTCAGGACGTAAGGACAGGAAAAACCTCTGACCCAAAGCCATGGAAAATCCTTACCTCGGCCAATAATGTTTAAGATCTGATGAATTGTGGTAATGACATCTTCGGGGTGGACCGAAAAACGGTTGGATTGATTGGGAAAAAGGCATTGTCGCAGCGGTGAGTCCAATAGTTTTGTGGATTGTGAGAAGTAGAAAAGATTCTCTTCTTATCTTTGGCGGGAAAACTTTTCTGGGCGGGAATATATCAAGAGGAAAGAAAATTAAAATGATGCCGTTTACCAGATAAGAAAATTTTACGCACCTCGAAAAAGATATATATATATATATATATATTATATAATATATATATATATATATATATATATATTACAAAAAATCGCCACAATATATATATATATATATATATATATATATATATATATCAAAAAATGAAGGAGAACTCAATACAGTTGATCCCATAATAAATTTATTTCGACGAAAATTGGGCGCCATATAAATCTTATATATATATATATATTATATATTGTGGGGATTTTTGTCCCCGGAAAAGCACTGTTTAAATCCTACGTTTTGTAAGAGAAAAAACCGTAATTCGAAACGCAGTGAGGAGATGGGTGCCTGCTTTTGAAGAAGAAAGGAGACAATATTTACATGGTAAAACATAAAACAAATATCAAACAGGAGGTATACATTATACATAAAATGAAACAACCAAACGAGTTTTAACGAATGTTCATATAGTTCAAAGTGAATCAACAAAAAGTTTCAATGTTGTTTGGTTTAGTAAAATATAGTTTAAGGGAAATTGAAATGTATTAAAGGGTGATTGCAGATTTTTAAAAAAGCCTGCGGAACTTAGTGAAATCCTCCGAGTTCTGTTCCTCGTAAACCTGTGAGAGCCTGCAGAATGGGTTTAGGTGTGCGTTTTGTCGCTCCAGTCTAACGAAGTGAGGTTCCGATTCGTCGCCGTCTGGACTTTTAACGACACGGAACAAGCAACTCTTTCGAAGTATAGATGGAGACTTATGATCAGACCGTTAACTCCGAACGCCAGAATCCAGACGCTCAGAACCTTTTATTTATTTATTTAATTTAAATTTAATTTAATTTATTTAAAATCCCACACACTGCTACTGGTGTCCGTGTGAAAGAGGATCACCATTCCCTTAATAAATTTTCACAATATATATATTATATATATATATAATATATATATATATAATCAGTCATCGAGAGACACGTGTTTAGAAGTTTACTTCTCATCAGTGCGGCTCCATTTTTTCACAGCTACGTCTAGCTGGGTGCTAAACCTGACAGAATTTTCGTCTGACAAGTTCCTTACCCTCTCGGCTATCGCGGAACTGTCAGCCAGGAGCGAATAATTAATTGATAAGCCTACAGATATGTATGTTTTACAATCACCAGAGAACTCCAGTCTGTAAACAGGACAGTATTTGCTTTTACGCTAAACGGTGAAAGGTCAACCTCTACAGTGCTCAACCATGAAATTTGCGAGCATATATATACCATATGTGTAAGGAAGCGCGTGTGTAATAGTTAAAGTCATGGGAAATGACTCGTCGCCCAGTTCAAATCCTGGACGTGGTAATTGCATTTCACTTAGCGCTAATACCCTTGGAATTGTATGAATTCCTACTCTCCCTCCAGTTATGGGTAAATAGTAGGACAGTCTGGGCTCTTTAACTTTGTTTAGGCAACCGGTCTAGGAGAAGAAAACTCTGAATTCAAACCTGTTAAACTCGCTTAAGAAATTGACCTGTGTCGCATCCTGCTCGTGCGGAGGGATTGGTAAATATATATATATACCATATGTTTGTGTATGTGTGTGTGTCTGGGCGGTGTGTGTGTTTTGACGCGAAGGTAACCAAAAAACTATTTTTTCAACTTCATTTTTTCTTGTTTAATTACATGGGAACGCATATAATTGAAGAAACTATCCGTTGCGTTTTCCATTTTTGTCAAGAGTTACCCACCCTGTCGGCTGGGGCGTTAGAATGCACCTCTGCAGAGGGTAAGACTCCCCAATGGGGCCACCTGTTGGCCGTGGGTGGCAACAGTGATGTTTAAGGATGGAGTCCAGTGGATGAGCAGTTCATGACTTGCAATACTCCACTTTGGCACTATCTTAGGCTAGACGGTCGGTCGGAGAGGCCCCCTCCGATCAATCGGCTGTCACGTCAAGCCCTAGCACCTATATGATTTTTCCAACCCTATTGCCCTTATGGCAAGCCCATCCCTTTTTATCATATGGGTGCTAGAAGGCGGTGGCTGCGGGTCTACATGTCCTGGAAATGACGTTTAAACTCTATTTGATGGTGAGGTTCCAGTTCTGGAGGTTTGGGGAATGTGGAGTACCCCTTCATCACCATTGCTCCCTGGTCCGCTCTGACCCGGAGTGGTAGTACCTGTTAGGGTCCCATCTATGGGTTAAATAGAAAAATGTATTATTAAACAAAAATTGTATTATCCATTAAGAATTGATTTATTTCAAAACTTTATCGGCATTAAATGACCACTGAGGTTGATATGTCGTAAAACATAACAAGCCAAACCAAACCAAGAGTTTTCGACCATTCCCTGAAAGACAGTTCAACGCTTCAACGTGTGTTTGAAGATAACACGACCAAAGCCTCATTCTAGTTCTCAACACAGAATAATGCTGATTCTTGGACCCAAAGGGAAAGACTCTACATTTCTATAATCCCATGTGACCTTCCCTCATGAGCAAAGATTGAACAAAAAAAATTAATAAGATGTTCCTTGGCATTCCAAGGCATTCAATAAAATTATTGCATATATATATATATATATAATATATATATATAAATAGTATATTATATAATATATATATATATATAATAATATACATATATAATTTATACATATAATATATACATATACATATATATATATATACATTATTTATATATATATCATATAACATATATATATATATACATATACATATATATACATATATATATACATATATATATATACATATAATATAATATACATATATATATATATATACATATACATATACATATATTTATATATATATATATATATATATATATTATATATATATATAAAATAATAATGTATAACAACGTTAAAGGAATAACAACGCTGATGACTTCCCCTCAATCATCTTATAGATGTATCTTTACAAATATATATATATATATATATATATATATATATATATATATATATATATATATATATAATAGTCAAGATGAGTTGGGAATGATTCTGTTTAAGAGCTACTTTATCCTCTTAATATGCATGTTCATACCAACACTCATATATACAAATACGCATACACAGATATACACACATGTATAAATATCATACACATATATATACATATAAACATATGCACACTATTAGATATACAAGAAGATTCTTTTTCTTTTGTGTTTCACACTTACAAGTAAATGATATATATATATTTTTTTATAACGTAAATGTATTATATATACTTATATATATATATTATTATATATATAAATATATATTCTATAGCTCGGCTGATGAGGCCTAAATAGGCCGAAATGTACATACAGGGATTGATTTTTTCTCGATTTGTTTAGCCTTACATCTAAATAGGTATGCCGCCTAAATTAATTAATTATTAATTAATTAACTTTCAAAATTAGGTACGACTTCAATTAAGCACATATTCTCCCAAAAATTATCAGCTAAAAAAAGCCATATCATAAACACATCGTTTGTATATTTACTTCTCATATATATAATATATGTGTGTGTGTGTGTGTGTGTGTGTGGTGTATGTGTGTGTGTATATATATATATATATATATAAGTACATACACATATATGTATGGAAGCAAAGAAAGATCCTAAACAAAACCATTCCTACCCCAAACTCATCTGGTCTAAAACTCCTTTATAACAAGTCACAAAAGCAGGCATGTAAGACATTAATATAATTTTTTATATACCTTGTTATGAGGAATTCCAAGACCGCTCCTTGTAAATGGCTAAAAGCACATTCATTCAGACAATTCCATCACACGCTTTATCCTGAAAAGTTTTAATATGTACGAACACAAGAAAAAGTTAAATAGAAAACATATATAAGTTAGGGTAGCGTGGACATGGAATCAACGGCGCTTATACGATTTGAATAATCATATAGGCAAGAATATTTCAGTAACTATGTCCAGGCTACCCTAACTTTGATCTAAATATACAATACCGGAACATGTATCATACATCAAAATGAAGCTGGTCCTCTGTGGATCACATCCCTACTTCTCCACATAGGTTATTAAAAAAGTAATGCCATTTTGTTTAGGACAGGTATAATTACCAACACAGGAACATGTATCATACATCAAAATGAAGCTGGTCCTCTGTGGATCACATCCCTACTTCTCCACATAGGCCTGTCAAAAAGTAATGTCATTTTGTTTAGGACAGGTATAATTACCAACACAGGAACATGTATCATACATCAAAATGAAGCTGGTCCTCTGTGGATCACATCCCTACTTCTCCATATAGGCGAGTCAAAAGGTAATACATTTTTTTTAGGACAGGTATAATTACCAACACAGGAACATGTATCATACATCAAAATGAAGCTGGTCCTCTGTGGATCACATCCCTACTTCTCCATATAGGCGAGTCAAAAGGTAATGTCATTTTGTTTAGGACAGGTATAATTACCAACACAGGAACATGTATCATACATCAAAATGAAGCTGGTCCTCTGTGGATCACATCCCTACTTCTCCACATAGGCGAGTCAAAAGGTAATACAATTTTGTTTAGGACAGGTATAATTACCAACACAGGAACATGTATCATACATCACAATAAAGCTGGTCCTCTGTGGATCACATCCCTACTTCTCCACATAGGTGAGTATTTGTATTTCTTTTTGTAAGTAAAAGTAAAGTCGTCGGGGCGGCCTAATGTCGCTATCAGCCAATCAGCGAGGAAGTCTATCCCCTTTTCACTAGCGCTAGACAAAGAAGATTATCTTAGCGTCTGTGGTGGAGCGCCACCCATACTATCAGTTCCTTACTTTACCGCACAGATCCCTGTGCTACTCACACGCTGAGTCGGCGAGGACCGGTATCGAACTAGGAACCTTGTGGTTTCTACCGACTGAGCTAACCCAGCCCTATTCCTTTTTGTAAACAATCCCAATTAAATGTAAACAACAAAATATCTATTTCCTTTTAAAATTTCTCTACCCTATTTTCTAAATGCTTATAAAGTCTCCGTGGATAACTTGTAGATTTGCAATAAAACCGGAAAGACAGAATCACGTAATTATTTGTCTCAGAGCATTTTATCATTTTATAGGAATTCTGGGTAATATATAATTTTTTTTTCTGAAGTTGCAAAAATGATAGTGAAGATGAATGGATTTTTAGATTAACACAATTTTTCCATTTTTCTTATTTATCGTATTATATTTACGTTTATTGTTAAACTTTACATTTTATTGTTTAGCAAAACAAAGTTTACTTTAATAACAAAGATTCATATATATATATATATATATATATATATATATATATATATATATATATATATGGGGTAAAATATGAGGAATGAAATAACAAAACTCAGCCAAAAATGTGTAGTATATTTCGGTGGAGTGCTGAACTCGGCTTCTTCAGCTTTATAAAAACTGAAGAGGCAGAGTTCAATTCTCTAGCGAAATATGCTACACATTTTTTCTGAGTTTTGTTCTTTCATTGCTTATATTTGACCCCATTCCGTCGGATTATATTCCAATCACTTTTTCTTCATATATATATATATATATATATATATATATATATATATAGTGTGTGAGATGGTCACTGTTTCAGTATGGTTGTGAATGTTCCTTTATCACCTGATAAATAGATATGTAAAACCTTTATATATTTATCTTATTATATATATATATATATATATATATATATATAATATAATATATATTATATATATATCATGTCGCGCAATTAGCACGGATATCCAAGACAATCTCTTGCCAACCCTCCCTATCATTCATCGTCCCAGAGATGTCCTACACGCAGCATCCAGTATCCTCGCATAGTTGGACAATGTAGGTCAATGGTGGCCAGCCCACATTAACATGTCCATGTGTTGGCTTCCACAGGAAGACGTCGCTTATGAGCTCGTCCTTGCTTCTCCAGCAGTGTCCAGCATGCCTTGTCCGTCTCACTTGGATGATTTTTGAGATGGGGGGCAGGTGGCCGTACAACTGCTTCCTTGTTGGGTGATGCTTCCACGACTTTTTCAAGACCGCACGCAGCATCATTATGCAGCTCCCATCTAGCTTATTCTCGAGGCGCTTTGTTAGGGTCCAGGTGGTGCAGCCATACAGCAGTACTGATATAACCGCAGCCTGGAAGAATTGTCGCTTTAACTTGTCAGTGAGATCGGATTTCCGAATGACTGATAATTTGTTTGTTGCCGACCATGCCTTTCCTATTCGTGTATTAACATCGCTTTCTGTGGATGAGATATTACTACCTAGGTATGTGAATTG
>CM042174.1:55912596-55945096 GCA_023376005.1 Doryteuthis pealeii
TTAAACTAACCCTAAACCCCAAACCTAACCCTAATCCTAACGCTAACCCTAAGCCTAAGCCTAAGCCTAAACCCTAACCCTAGACCACCATAGTTAGAATTAACAGTTTTATTACAAAATGTGTGGGTTCTGTTTTTTCTGGGTCACTCTAATTTTGACACCTTTGTGCAAGTTCAGCCATAATAATAATAATAATAATAATAATGATAATAATAATAATAATAATAATAATATATATATATATATATATATATATATATATATATATATATATATATATCAACACTTACCTCTTTTAGTTTAGGAATGGCATGCGAATACATGTGTGTATTACGTCATTCATTAGTAAGGTACCCAAGGCGTTAACACCTCAAATTTCCTTGCAAGTTTATTGTTGAGGAAGCGGGAAACAAACAGGTGAATAAAATTGAATTAAAATTCGACTATCGTTTCTGACGCACGTTTTGATATAGCCATGGGTAAGTTGACATAAGATGTCTCTGTATCTCGTTTAGTAAGGCACAAGGGCAAGTGCAAAAAAGAGCGATTACTATTAACTATATGTAGTATTCTCATCTCTGTTTTTATTCAAAATGTTGTATAGACAAAATCTAATTTCTTGCTCAGTTCCCAGTGGATCACCTTTACAAACTATTCAAAATGTTGTATAGACAAAATTTAATTTCTTGCACAGTTCCCAGTAGATCACCTTTACAACCCAGTCATGTCTAGCCCTGTATTTACGTTGTACGAGTTTGCTGCATTAGTTCATTACATGGTTGATAGTCTCATCTAGTTGGCGATCAGTGAGACTAAAGAATAGAACCCTGAGCAGTATGATTAAAACAAAAGCGTCTTTAGCATAAAATAACCCAACAAGGGTTGGTATACCGTAAAATCTAACCAATGATCCAACCAACCTACAAGTACATTTTATTTTAGAGCTCATGTTTTACTTTAACATCTTTTTTTTCAAATTCAGTTTAAAGAAAAACTATTCATCCAATAGATGTGACACTAACATTTACTACCACCCCGGGTCAGAGTGGACCTGGGAGTAATGCTAATGAAGGGGTACTTCACATTGTCCAGAGCTCTAGAATTTAAACTTCATAATTAGATGCAGTTTAATACCTCGGATCTATAACTAGTATTGTTTACGTCGGTGCTCATGTTTTTCTTTACCGTTTCATGAATTTTAAAAGTTTTACCCTGGAAGATAAGTGTTCGAAAAGTATTAGCAGATACAGGATAAGTTCCGATCATATTGACACAGCATCGCCGTCTTTGTAGGTCTTTGGTTTGTGATTGAAGATATTTCTCTGTAACTGCAGCCCTGTTAGATGGGACTATAGAACACACAGAGTTCACATCTGCAGAGGAGCAGGACTCCACCACGAGGACACCTGTTGGTCATAGATGGTGACCCCTGAGGATTAAGAATGTGAATGACAATATATGGCAAGCCTCAACCCTTTTTATCATATATGTGCTAGAAGATGGTAGCTGATGGTCTCAATGTCCCGGGTATGTGGTTAATAGATGTGACACTAAAATTTACTACCACTCCTGGTCAGAGTGGACCTGGGAGTAATGCTGATGAAGGGATAATTCACATTACTGGATGCAGTTTAATATCTCGGATTTATAACTAGTACTGTTTATGTCAATAATCCAATCAACCAATTAGTACTGTTTATTTTAGAGCTCATCTTTTGTTCTTTTAATTCAGTTTTAAAAAATCTATTTAACCAATAGATGTCACCTTAACCGTTACTACCTCTCTGAGTCAGGGTGGACCTGGGAGTAATGCCGATGAAGAGGTACTTCACATTCCATAGACGTCCAACATTGGAAATTCATCACTCGATGCAGTTTGGTAACTAATCTATAACTAGTACTGTTTATGTCGGTGTACATGAATTGAAACTTCGGTAATTTATGAGGAAGTGCGTCCCGGTCTCCTGCCTCAGAAATTGCTACCCGGTGACTATTAAAATAACGTCCCCAGCTATGTTGTCTCGGCGGTTTTACTTGAAAGAAAACAACCAACTTAGGGCGTTAGATGTATTTTAGAGGGGGTGGGCTTCTCTTTATGAACAAATGGAGATGGGTGGATATATATATATATATAAACAAAGTAAAAAAATGAACAAATTGAGGTAGATAGATAGATAGATAGATAGATAGATATCCATCTTCATATCTAAACAAGAATTACGACAAATTTCTATAAATGAACAAGAATTACGATAAATTTCTATAAATAAATTTCTAAACAAATTACGATAAATAAATAAGAATTACGACAAAAAAATACATTTAACGCCCTAAGTTGGTTCTTTTCTTTCAAGTAACACCACCGAGACGACATAGCTGGGGACGTTATTTTCAATAGTCACAGGTAGCAATTTCTGAGGCAGGAGACCGGGACGCACTTCCTCATAAAATACCGAAACTTCTTTATCAGATGCAGTTTAATACATCAGATCTATAACTAATACTGTTTATTGTCGGAGTACATGTTTTTCTGTACCGTTTCATGAATTTCAAAAGTTTTACCCTTGGAGATAAAAGTGTTTGGAATCAATGTAATAGTTGATACAGTATAAATTCCGACCATATTGGCACAGCATCGCAGTCTTTGTAGGTCTCTGGCTTGTGATTGAAGATATTTCTCTGTAACTGTCGATAGAACGAGGTTAACTTCGACGCTCCTCAAAGTGGAGAGTGTCCACAATATTTCTTTTTGCTTTCGATGAATGGGCGATACTTTATCTTATTTTTTTTAGAATTTTATTCTTTATTTTCTTTTGTTTATTTTTTTAAAAAATTCCTTGGCATGAAATAAAACGAAAGAACGTTCAAAGATTAAATCAAAGAATTCACTGTTTGATGTATCTACAGTCTCCTCTGTAATATTTTCAGTTAAGATCGCACCGAACAATTAGTTGCCCGTAGCCCCGGGGTTAAAAAAAAAAAAGAAAGTTGTTTTTGTTCAACTAGAGATATCGTTTTCTGTGCAATAATGTTGAGTGCTTATTGACGAACACACACACACACACACACACACACACACACACACACACACACATATATATATATATATATATATATATATATATATATATTTATTATATATAATTATATTAGGTTTTTCTATCCTTTCAACATTCCATTGTTAGTATGTAAATCAATGGAGTATGTCCAGGTTCGAGATTTCTTTTATTCTGTTTGTGTTTCAGGAATCAATGAAGAAGTATAATGCTGTTTTGAAACAGATGACCAAAGAAAATAAAAAATATCTTATGTGTCCATATATATATATATATATTATATATATATATATATATATATAATATATATATATGAACGTAGAGCAGTGATTTTCATCCGTGCGATTTTCAGACTAAGTGCACTAAATATATATATATATATATACATATACATATATATATATATATATATATATTATATATATATATATATATGTTATTGTATATTAATGATTTGAAGGCCAATACAATGCACATAAAAAAGAAAAAGAAAAAGATCTTTTTTTGTCTTATCGATTTCAAAGTAAAAATTATCTTCAGAGACGATTTTCTGAAATGGACGCGTTTTTTTTTTGTCGTTATTTTTTTTGTTTTAGTGTTATAAACACGCGTCTCGGGTGTTCTTTTTTTAAAACGCCACACGGAAGGTCGTGCTAGTCGTAATAGCCGTTGTTCATTCAATTTCAATGTTATTATTTTCATCTATTTATATATTTATGCATTTATGTATTATTTATTTTTTATATATTTGATATATGTATATATAGTAAAATATACATAATATGCACTATTTATTATGAGGAACGCGTATTTTAATTAATTATGTATTCTGTGTTTAATTCTAATCTATTGTTTAAACTAGGACCTAATTTAGATATTAATAAACTTTCTCTAATTCTGAGATTACCAATGTTGCGTATTATTGTTTCTATGTTAACGGAAAAATCATTAATATATAATATTTTTCAAATCATTAATATATAATATTTTTCAAATCATTAATATATAATAACATAATTAACAATGCTTCAAGCAAATTACCAATTACTTTTATTTATAGCTATATTTATATATAGTGTGTGTACAGAAATAACCTACTTAGTTTCACCATATAGGTCTTCAGGGTTAAATCCACTGAATTAATCAAAATCTCAGCAAATTCAGTGGATTTAACCCTGAAGATCCTTTTTATGAAACTCGAGTAGGTCATTTCTGTACACTCTATATAATAAATCCGCTCTACTTACGTAGTAGGTACTTTATATTTGTTATAGCGCTGACTTAACCAGGTAAATTTTTGTACCAACCAAATATTGGGACCAACCCAATATTTTCACCGGTAAGTCATTCCTTCAATATATATAATAATATATATATATATATATATATGTGTGGTGTGTGTGTGTGTGTGTGTGTGTGAGTGTGGTGGGTGTATTTAGGCAACATTCTTTCATTTATACATGTAGAATTAAACAAAATACACATCTCCTGTTTAACAATTTTATCTTTGATCTTTTCGAGTTTTCTGGCCAACTTTTTAATGTTTGGGTGGAATTCGTGGATTAGTCCTCCAAAGTTCATGACCCGAGTACTTTCGGCACTTCGAAGTGCCACCATCAGGGGTGATGTGTTCCAGTTTTTAAAAAATTATATTAATGTGGAGGCTGGAAGGAGAAGAAGATCAAAAATAAAATTGTTAAACAGGAGATGTGTCTTTTGTTTAATTCTACATGTATATATATATATATATATATATATATATATATATATATATATTAGGTTATAGTAGAGATTTTTGCATAGCGATTTACAAATCAACCACATAGGTGAGAAATTGTGAATAACGAACTGACATAATTATTTCTACCAATCATACAAGGTCCGGGTATTTGTCATTTTTTCGTTTCTTTTATCTTAACTTTGTCGTCTGATGATGAACCGGCAAAATCTAATATTTGTATTTATATATATAATTATATATATATATATGATTGATCAAAGCCTGAAGAAGATATCAGAAGATCTGAAACACGTGTCGCAAATGTAAGATAAAAATAATAAAAATGTTTCTAAAAACATAATCCATTTTGCGGACCGTCTTTTTTAAAATAAAATATTTAATTTTCTGTTAGAACCAGAACAACACTATCTGAAGTCCCGGTTTCGATTTCTGTCGGAGGGAAATCGTTAGTATATACCGCTGATGAGACTTAATAAAGTCGAAACAGTCTGTACGGTATTCTACACATCGAGCCATCCTTTGCTGGGATTACACTTGTCAAGTTCATTTTTTATAAGAAAAAGTATCGAATTTTATGCGATACATGCGTTGTAAGTGCCTTCAAGTAAAAATTTAATATATACTTTATTCAGCAACGTTTCTAAATAAACAAACATCCAAAAATCTTATATATATATATATTATATATAATATATATATATAATTTTGAAAAGTAACATACTTTATTAATGATCAGCAATTAAACAAATTGATATAAATGGAGGCGAAAGGCGATAGAAACTTAAGGGCCCTTTCGACCGGTGATTTTTATATTTTTGTACATATTTTGTATATATTGGGTAAAAGAGGGGGATTGGATTATGTAAATATTGGAGCAACAAGAAGGAAAGGAGAAAAAAATTTACCTTCACGTTACCCCAGCTTCAGCAACCACATCCCCAACAAAAATTACCAGCGAGTGTTTTTAAATGTCATTGTCTACACAATATATATATATATATATATATATATATATATGTGTGTGTGTGTGTGTGTGTATATGTATGTATATATATATATATATATATATAATATATATATATGTGTGTGTGTGTATGTGTGTGTGTGTGTGTGTGTGTCAGATAAACAAAAATGTTAAGACAAACAGATATATTTCTTTTATGTTAGTTTTTAAATTGAGTATCCATTAAGAATGAATTTATTTCAAAACTTTATCAGCATTAAATGACCCACTGAGGTTGATATGCCGTAAAATAAACCAAACCAAACCAAACCAACATAATTATTTCTACCAATCATACAAGGTCCGGTTATTTGTCAATGTTTTTGTTTCTTTTATATTAACGTTGTCCTCTGATGATGGACCGACAAAATCTAACACATACATATATATATATATATATATATATATTATATATATATATATATATATATTATATATATATAAGATAAGTTAAACGAAGATGTTAAGACAAACGGAAATATTTCTTTCATGTTAGTTTTTAAAATTTCTCAAAAAGTTTCGACCTTAGGCAAACATCAAGAGATAAATTCTTAATGAAAAAAAATGTTTTCAGAAGACTTAGAAAAGTTTTTAACATATCTTCAAAGCAACAAGAAGTGACGAAAAATGTACTGGTGAAGTGGCATATCCATTTGTGGAGTGAAAATCATGGTTAAATTATCTTTTTTTTTTAATATACGTGCAGATATAAGGGAAGGGATGTAGGTAGAAAAAGTGACTGGTGAGAAATACCTGATATATATATGATTATATTACATAGTGAAAAGTTTATTTGCAGTACTGAATTTAAAAAGGACGCGTAAAAGCATGTGCATGTTGTAAAATAAATTGTTTTTGTTTTTTTCTTAAAAAGAAAAGTAAGGGTACCCTAGTTAGATTTAAAATCAGAAATGATTTTCTTTTTTTCGCTCAATGCTCCTCAGAGAAAAAATTACATTGAAAGATGGTAATGTAGTTTAGTTTTTGTTGTAGACAACGGAATAATCAGAAAGCAATGAGAATAAAGGGAAATTTTTTTTCTCAATAAGACAAGAGAATTCGTAAAATTACGAAACTTACAACTCACAAGGGGGGGTTCGAAAATTACGAGTCCCCCCGTTAGATAAGTTGAGGCTTGAAGTGCCAAAAAGGAGTAATTGTTGGGACTGCTTCTGAACGCACAGGAGAGGTTGAGTGCGGGAAATGAACAGGGACTCGAGAATCTGCAGTTGTAGCTCGCTGTTGGAACTGCAAAGGACTGAAAACATAGCTGGGTGGTAGGACCGAGCGCAAGTGGAATTTCTTAATAGATGCTGTCCAATGGTGGACGGAGTATTTATGCCTGCTGCTGTGGGACAGTCCACGTTGCCAGAACGGATGTTGTAGGGTATGTGCTGCTTGGTTCGAGATTCCATAGTGAGAATAGTGAGAAATCCCATTGTATTTTATAGGTAAATACATTGTGCCATAACCCACAAACTAACAAACAGGTTTGATTTTGATTTTATGGTCATCTACCCCCCTTTTATTAATCCCGTTTGCTACTTCCTCTACTCAAATCTCTCTCCAAGAAATGGCTACTCCCCTCCCCTATCAGGTATTTCTCACCATTCATTTTTCTACCTACCTCCCTCAACTCTCTTCCCATCTGATTTCCTTCTCATCTTCCCCAAAGATTTCCCAAAGTTTTTAACGTATCTTCAAAGCAAGAAGAAGTGACGAAAAATGTACTGGTGAGGTGGCATATCCATTTGTGGAGTGAAAATCATGGTTAAATTATTTTTTTAAAAATATACGTGCAGATATAAAGGAAGGGATGTAGGTAGAAAAAGTGAATGGTGAGAAATACCTGATATATATATATATATATATATATATATATATATATATATATATATATATATTACATAGTAAAAATAGTGAGAAATCCCATTGTATTTTATAGGTAAATACATTGTGCCATAACCCACAAACTAACAAACAGGTTTGATTTTGATTTTATGGTCATCTACCCCCCTTTTATTAATCTCGTTTGCTACTTCCTCTACTCAAATCTCTCTCCAAGAAATGGCTACTCCCCTCCCATATCAGGTATTTCTCACCATTCATTTTTCTACCTACCTCTCTCAACTCTCTCCTCATCTAATTTCCTTCTCATCTTCCCCAAGGATTTCCCCTATAACCTATAAAAGTTTTTAACGTATCTTCAAAGCAACAAGAAGTGACGAAAAATGTACTGGTGAGGTGGCATATACATTTGCCGAGTGAAATTCATGGTTAATCTTTTTTTAATTACCTTTTTTGTTTGGCATTCTAATATCAGTTATACGCACAACATGACCTGCCCATCGCATTTGGGCCGAGATGTTTCGATGCTTGGGCATCCTGTCCTTGAAAGAACTTCTATGTTAGGTGTGTTGGTGCAGTGCTCATGTTTCTAAGGAGTATAATAGAACCTCAACAGGCAGGACCTATAAACCTAGAACTTTGTTTTATGGATAATGCTGGTATTAAAAACATAACTGATTTTCAAGCCTTCCATAGGCCACAGATGCCTTCTGGATGCGTAAGTAAATATCAGCATCCAAAGAGCCATCATAAGTTCACTGATTTGTGATGGTTTCTTTGGATGCTGAGATTCACATATATACATAGACACCATATATTTTTTTTTTATATACGATGACACTTTTCGGCTACATTTCCTAAACATTTACTTCTCTTTTTCCACCCCAGGCATGTTCAAGCTATACACATATCTCTGTGGATAAGGTCCCTTCTTACTTTTATACACACACACACACACACACACACATATATATATATATATATATATGTGTGTGTGTGTGTGTGTGTGTGTGTGTCTGTGTGTCTGTGTGTGTGTGTGTGTTGAAAAGAGAAATAAAGGAAAGAAAGTATAGAATGGATAAAACAGGATACTTTAATCAATTTTACTTACACGTGTTTCGGTCAGGAGTTTATCCATGTGTACATTATTCAATCTATTATTATTTCTAAATAACAAAATAAAATGTAATAATAATAATAGAAAAATGTAGAAATGTCCGGCACACAAAGAAATATCGACCTTCCTCAGAGTAAATCCTTATGTTTTTTAAATAAAATTCGTTGGAAAGCGGAGAATATTTGAAATGTTCGAAAAAAGAACTTAAAAAAAAAAGACTTAAAAAAATGTAAAAAAAATAAAAAATCACTCATGCTTTGAAAATTAAAATTCCGCATAACTTTGTTCCAGTCATCTTCTCTACGTTTCAAAATCCGTAGTATGCGACATGACATCATCGTAACCGTCTTTCTCGACCACGTTTGAACACTCTCTTCACGTGATTTTTAAAAAGTTATTTTTGTATGTTATAACGAACAGTTTGATGCAATGAACACACACGTGTAATCAACTGCATTTAATCGGTACCTCGATTAGTTCAGTGGATTTAACCCTGAAGATCCTTATGGTGAAACTCGAATAGGTTATCTCTAGTACCCCTTTTATAATATATATATATATATATATATAATGAACATTCTATAAAACATTGTTAGGGTTGTAGATATTTTTGGTGGTACTATATATATATATATATATATATATATAATATATATATATATATATATATATATATACCTTTGAAAGGAAGGAAAAACTCAATAAACCATCATTCTGTAATAAATTTATTTCGACCAAAACTTTAAAGGCTTTTAGAAATTTAAATAAATTTCTAAAACTTCGTAGAAGTTCAGTAGGGAGTTTTAGAAATTTATTTAAATTTCTAAAAGACTTTTAAGTTTTGGTTGAAATAAATTTATTACAGAATGACGGTTTATTGAGTTTTTCCTTCCTTTCAAAGGTAAATATTGTTCTCTGTTTAATCTAAATTATAGATTATTATACATTGAGCTCTCTCTAGGGATTTATAGAAATCCTTGTATTTTCACCTACTAAAGCATGCAATATAATTATACAGTGAGATTTTGAAGATTCCGTGTAGAATCATCCCTTACTACCAGTTTTTGATACCTTACACAAATATATATATATATATATATATATATATATATATATATATATATATATATATATATATATATATTATATTATATATAGAATGGATAGATTGAAATAATAACCTATATTCTAGTAAGAAACATAAGAGGAAATTAAACTTTCTCATGTGAGTGAATTTATAATTTATTTTAATTTAATGTATTTTCGTAATACAATAATCTCTTTTCCGCCAGTCTGCCTACGAGCGGAATCTAGATTTTTCTTTTAAGATAAGAAAGTTAAATATAGACGACACGTGTTGCAAATTGGAAAGATAGGAGCGCATGTCGCTAAAAGTTCTATTTGCAAAGCGAAACGTTAGAGAAGAAAAAGCACAATCATCAGGAGAAATTGATGAAACACATCTTAAGAACCTATCGTGGAATTACTCTGACTAGCAGGACCTGTGGATATACCACTGTATGATCATCTAATTTTTACAACGGTTGATATGTTTACTTAAGAACTATTGTATAATAGGTCAATATGTTAACAGCATAATCTTAATTTAACCCCCTCTCAATCTATTTTTTCTTTCTTTCTTTCCTTCTTTTCATCTTTTCATTATGTTCAATTGAAACAGAATAATGCTATCGCTTCCGCGAGCTCATTACACTCTCTATATATTTCTCTGACTCACTTCCTTCGTTCCTTTCTTTCTTTTCATCTTTTCATTATGTCTATTGAAACAGAATAGTGTTATCGCTTCCGCGTGCTCATACCCTCTCTCTCTATTTTCCTGACTCACTTCCTTTCTTTTTTTTCATTCGTTTCTTTCTCATAATTTTTCTGTGTAACATGTCCTTTTTCTCCCTTTCTTTCTTTATAATAAAAACGGAAGGTCCATTATTTATCTGAGGTGACGGCACTCATAAGCAATAAGAAGTCAGCGGATAAGCAACACCAGATAATCAAGATGTACATTTTTGCATTTCCTCTTAGACGATAAAGACGGTCTAGGTTTTAACCCGAGGGTGTTGCAAGATGTTAACGGTCGTAAAATTGACGAACACGAGTATTAATATATAGATAAAAGTTACTAAATGTTGGTTGGTTGGTTGGTTGGTAGGGTTTACGCCATGTCTACACTAAAAAAAGGCATTTTAAAACACATTTTGAGATTTATTTAACCCATAGATGTGACCTCAACAGGTAGTACCACCCCTGGAATCATTTCACAATTGGTTTGGTTTGGTTTATTTTATTTTACGGCATATCAAACTCAGTGGGTTATTTAATGCTGATAAAGTTTTGAAATTAATTATTAAGGGATACACAATTTATTTAATAAATACATTTTTCTATTTAACCCATAGATGGGACCCTAACAGGTACTACCACTCCGGATCAGAGTGGACCAGGGAGCAATGGTGATGAAGGAGTGCTCAACATTCCCCAAACCTCCAAAACTAGAAACTCACCATCAGATAGAGTTTAGCGTCATTCCCAGGACATATAAACCCTCAGCCATCGCCTTCTAGCACCCATATGATAAAGAGGGTTGGAGATTGCCATAAGGGCAATAGGTTTAGGGCAGTCATATAGGTGCTAGGTCTTGACGTGACCAGCCGATTGATTGGAGGGGGCCTCTCCGACTGCCCGTCTAGCCTAAGTAACGGTCTAAGTGGAGTGTTGCAGGTTATAGACTGCTTATCCACAAAGACTCCGACCTTAAGCATCACGGGTCGCCACTCACGGCCAACAGGTGGCCCCATTGAGGGAGTATTACCCCTCTGCAGAGGTGCAATCGGTGCATTCTAACGCCCCAGCCGACAGGGCGGGAAGGATTTGAACCTCACCACTAGATGTAGTTTAATGCCATGCCCGAGACACTATGACCCACCCGTTCTCATATAGTTATTTACTAAGCTTAGCTCAGATGCGGCACAAGGCCAGAAGTGTGGGGCACCCAGTGAGAATCGAACTCACTAACAATGGTCTGCTAGTCTAGCTTGCTAACCATTACACCAGGTGAGGTGCCCAAATTGTAAGTACATTATACTTTTTCGATAATTTCTTTTACTTATTAACATTAATTAAATATATAGGCCGTGCCATCTTCATCATTATATATATGTATATATATATATAATATATATATTATATATATGTGTGTGTATGTGTGTGGGTGTGTACTTGTGCAGCATTCTTTCATATATATATATATATATATATATATATATATATATATGCGTACATACATAATTACTTAATTAATTATAATTAAATTAAGAATATCGTTTCGTGGCTTATTGCCGGATTCCATGTCGCAAAGACTCTATCCTTCTTTGTATGCCATTTCTTGCAATCTGCATTTGGCTGGACTAGAATTTCTCTAAAAATAAACTGCTCCATCGCCCGTCTTACGGCGTTTAATGTTTTTGTTGCATAATCAACCGAAGCTGATATCTAAGAGAATAGCAAAATAAATGTCCGTTGGTTGATGAAAGAAAAGATATTCGCGCGCTATGGCATAAATCAAATGTAAATTGTTAACGCCTTCCAGGGTCGGCCTAGAGGTCATGCCTTTCCTTGATCATCGTTAAAACATGTTTGGCACATATGGTTTGATTTACATATATTCTTTCATCTCAATATATATATATATATATATATATATATATATATGTATGTATGTATGTATATATAAATATATTGACGATGATCTAGGAAAGATATGAACTCTAAGACGACCCTGGCAGGCGTGTATATATATATATATATATATATATATATATATATATATATATATATATATATTATGATTATGATTATTATTATTATTATAAGGGTATACACAGGAATAACCTACTCGAGTTTCACCATAAAGATCTTCAGGGTTAAATCCACTGAATTAATCAAGATATTGATTAATTGCATCCGATTGTACGCGTGTATTTTTAAAACCACAATCGGACAATCGGCTACAATTAACCAATATCTTGATAAATTCAGTGGATTTAAACCTGAAGATCATTATGGAGAAACTCGAGTAGGTCATTTCTGTGTATACCATTATAATAATAAATTCGCTCTACTTATGTATTAAACACTTTATATTTGTTATATCGCTGTTATCATTGTGAAAATTGTATCAACTAACCATTGAGGCCAATTTCACCTGCGACACTACCGTTGCCAAACAGCATTGGTACCTTGCCTTTCCGTTGGATCACAATGGCAGTGTGGAGAGGGGTATTTGCTGCATGGGCAACAGCTTATTCTCCGTGCGAATCCGCCCAGGCTATGTAGTTCAAAGAAGGAAAACAAATTGACACTGCTCCATCGTCTTTCGTAGACGGAAGGCTGCCAACCAACAGTACCAACTCCTTATGGGTTATTTAATGCCGAAATTTCAAAATACTTTGAAAAAGCTACACCATTCGATTTGGTTTGGTTTGGTTTGTTTTACGGCATATCAACCTCGGTGGGTCATTTAATGTCGACAAAGTTGTGAAATAAATTCCCTATTAATGCATAATACAATTTTGTTTATCAACTCATGTTTTTCTATTCAACCCATAGATGGGACCCTAACAGGTACTACCACTCCGGGTTTGAGTGGACCAGTGAGCAATGGTGATGAAGGGGTGCTCCACATTCCCCAAACCTCCATAATTGGAACCTCACCATCAGATAGAGTTTAACGTCATTCCCAGGACATGTAGACCCTCAGCCACCGCCTTCTAGCACCCATATGATAAAAAGGGATTGGGGCTTACCATAAGGGCAATAGGGTTGGGAAAATGATATAGGTGCTAGGGCTTGACGTGACCAGCCGATTGATCGAAGGGGGCCTCTCCGACCGCCCGTTTAGCCCAAGATAGGGCCAAAGTGGAGTATTGCAAGTCATGAACTGCTCATCCACATAGGTTCTATCCTTAAGCATCACGGGTCGCCACCCACGGCCAACAGGTGGCCCCATTAGGGGAGTCTTACCCCTCTGCAGAGGTGCAGTCGGTACATTCTAACTTCACAACCGACAGGGCGGTACACCATTCGAGTTACACAAGAATAATATTAAAGATTTTCGTTAAAAAAAGGTATGTCATTAAATTTGTATCTTCCTTTCTGCAAAATTTTTTTTCAACTGCCACAGCCGACATTTTTGGGAATGGTTTCGTCTCGCTTATTTGTTTATCGGCATACCAACACCTAATGGGTTATTTTATGCCAAAAATCCAAAATACTTTGAAACAATTCCTTAATCTTGACTATTTTTTTTATTACCGGTTTATCAACGCCTTAGCGGTTATTTAATACCAAAATATCAAAATTCTTTGAAAATACTTCGCAAATCGAGGAATATGACAGTTACGCCATAATCATATCAAAGACTTTCGGTAAACAGAATTATGACGCATTAAATTCTCATCTTCTCTTCTGCATAATTTTTTTCTACTGCTCCAGCTGACTGGGTGGAACGTGGTTTGGATCTAGCGTATTTGTTTAACGATATATCAACTCATTATGGGTTATTTAATACCGAAATTTCGAAATACTTTGGAAAAAACAACAGCCTTCAAGTTACGCAAGAATCATACCAAATATATTCGATAGACATAAGTATGTAACATAAAATTCTTATCTTTCCTTTTGCAAGAATTTTTTTTCTACAGGCACAGCCGACAGATTTGGGCGTAGTTTCGTCTAGCGTATTTGTTAACGGTATACCAACACCTTATGGATTATTTAATGTCAAAAATCCAAAATACTTTGAAACCATTACACCATTCGAAGAATTGGACACTTACGCAAGAATCATATCAAAGATGTTCGGTAAACCGAAGTGTGAGGCATTAAATTCTTATTTTCATTTCTGCTCTAGCCGACAGTTTGGGGCGTGATTTGGTCTAGCCTATTTGTTTTACAATATAACATATCCTTATGGGTTATTTTATGCCAAAATATCAAGATTCTTTGAAACTATTTCTCTAATCGAGGAATTGGACAGTTAAGCAAGAATCATATCAAAGATTTTCGGTAAACAGGTGTATGGGGCATTAAATTCTTATCTTCTCTTTTGCAAGAATCTTTCTACTCACCCATCCGACTGGGTTGGGCGTGGTTTCGATCTTGCCTCTTTGTTTAACGGCATACCAACTCCATGTGGGTTATTTAATACCGTAATTTCGAAATAATTTGAAAAAGCTACACAATTTGAGTTTCGAAAGAATCATATCAAAGATTTTCGGTAAACAGAATTATGACGCATTAAATTTTCATCTTTCTTTCTGCAAGAATTTTTTTACTGCCACAACCGGCAGATTTGGGTGTGGTTTCGTCTAGCTTCTTTGTTTATCGGTATACCAACACCTTATGGATTATTTAATGTCAAAAATCGGAAATACTTTGAAACCACTCCACCGTTCGAGGAATAGGACATTTACGCAAGAATCATATCAAAGATGTTCGGTAAACCGAAATGTGAGGCATTAAATTCTTATTTTCATTTCTGCTCTAGCCGACAGTTTGGGGCGTGGTTTGGTCTAGCCTATTTGTTTTACGATATAACATATCCTCATGGGTTATTTTATGCCAAAATATCAACATTCTTTGAAACTATTTCGCAAATCGAGGAATTGGACAGTTACGCAAGAATCATATCAAAGATGTTCGGTAAACCGAACTGTGAGGCATTAAATTCTTATTTTCCTTTCTGCAAGATTTCTTCTACTGCCACAGCCGACTTGATTTGATGTAGCCAATTTGTTTAATGGTAAACCAACACCTTATGGGTTATTTAATGTCAAAAATCCAAAATACTCTGAAACAACTTCTTAATCTTGACTATTTTTTTTACCGATATATCAACTCCTTATCGGTTATTTAATACCAAAATATCAAAATTCTTTGAAACTACTCCGCAAATCGAGGAATAGGACAGTTACGCAAGAATCATATCAAAGATTTTCGGTAAACAGAACTATGAGACATTAAATCCTTATCTTCTCTTCTGCAAGACTTTTTTTTAAATATATGTTTTCTTTTCTTTTTTTATTAGGGGTTATACTTTGGCTTTTCCATATTCTCGTAAACAAACAAAGACGGACATTATCAAAGCAGACGATCGGCAATCTATCGACAAAATGGCACCCGTGTGGCTTTCACGAATCAAAAGAAGAAGAAAAATAAAAAGGACGAAGATCTGTTGGTTTCGTCTTTGTATAAATATTTATTCGTCCACAGAATCTCTATTCTTAGCCATGGTAATACTAATCAGCCATGTCTAGTGAGTAGCAAAAAAATATAAGAGGAAAAAAAAAGTAGAGCTCTCTAGAGAGGGAAATAAGAAAAGACAACTTGGTTAAAAGTGGAAGTTTTATAAGCGAAGAATACACACAAGAAAAAAAACGTACTTCTTGGGTTGTTTGTTTTTTACAAATTAAGAAAGAAAAATAATCAGTTTAAAAGGTTATTTAGTGCTTACACACACACACACACACACACACACACACACACAGATATATATATATTATAACATAAAAAAAAACATAAAAAAAATAACGACCAAAAAAAACAAAAAAAAACGAGTCCATTTCCGAAAATCGTCTCTGAAGATAAAGTTTTACTTTGAAATCGATAAGACAAAAAATAACATCTTTTTGTTTTTATTTATTACTTGCATTGTAATTGCTTTCAAATTAATACATTATATATATATATATATATATATAATATATATATATATATATTGGTGTGCTGGTTGTTTTTGAAGGCAATCACAATGCAAGTGTAAAGAAAAAAGAAAGTAACTGCGGTGTTGTTTGTTAACCTGTGATTTATTTTCAATATTTCGGGATAAAAATCCCATCTACAGAAGATTACTAGAACTGAAGTTGTTGCTAATGGCTGTTTATTTGTTCTGTCTCATGTCTTCCAAATTCTGTGTGTGTGGGAGGTTGCTTGTTTATGTGTGTGTTGTGTGTGTGTAAATGTGTGTGTGTGTGTGTGTGTGTGTGTGTGTGTGTGTGCGTTTATGTTTCTGTTCATTTGCTTTTTTTTTGTTAATTATTATTCCAGATTTGGCTTACCCTCTAAGCATGTTTTTTTGTTTTTTGTTGTTTTTTGTGTTTTTTTTGTTACTAATATATTATATATATATATAATATATTATATATATATATATATATGTGTGTGTGTGTGTGTGTGTGTGTGTGTTAGGGAAAAGTTTTTGGATGTTTTAGAAGCATGAAAAATGAAGATAAGAAAAAATAATGAATATTGTATTCTTAACCTTATGTATTTACCAATATTTCAACGGTCCTCTTTCTCAAACGTTTTAAAAATTCCCTAATATATATATATATATATATATATACTAGCTAAAATACCCGGTCCATGAAAAGACTAAAAAAAATAGGAACACCAAAGAGTGAGTGGGGAGAAAATAAGAGATAGGTATACTCAATTTCGGTTCATTTTTTAAAAAATATGCAATAAAATAAAATAGAAGATGGAGGGTAGACCTGGTTAAAAAATATTTCCCCTAATATATTTTCGTGAAAATCGGACCATTAATTGATTTTTCATAGTATATTTTAAAAATCCTCTAATCGTAAGTTATTTTGGACTACGTTAAATTTCAGTTAATTTAACGGTGCAAAAATGAAAACATTGTTTTTCAATCATAATTTTCATTATTTCCGTTAGCTGAATTTTAAAAAAAAATCATCAGGAGTTTGTTTAATGTTTCTTCTTTCGAATGGAAACATTTTTTTCGAGATAATAATGTTTAAGTAGAGTGTTGCAGGTCATAGACTGCTAATCAACCAAGACTCCGTCCTTAAGCATCACGGGTTGCCGCCCACGGCCAACTGGTGGCCCCATTTGGGGGAGTCTTACCCCTCTGCAGAGGTGCAGTCGGTGCAACCTTGATAGTGGTAAGAAGTAAATTACCTCTTAAGTCTGGTAAGCATAAAGTCAGGAGATGAACGTAATACTTTCAATCTAGTGATCGCTTAGATGGTAAGGGCTACTCGGGGACTGTTCCAGAGTACTTCGGCCTCTGTTGCGGCTAAGTAAAATTAACAGCGTTGATTCCAGGGGACTATCCCACCAGGCAATACTTGTCCCCTTGTTTTAAAGGAGCAGGGCTGGGTTTATTGCCCAGTGCCTGAGGCGATCCCCCGCCCACACCTTGAGAGGGAATGCTGACGACATCCACGCATTTTTGTGCCTACCACCCATGAGCTTCGGTGTGTGTATATATACGTGTGTGTATCTGCTGATATGCATATACAAACACCGAAGCATATATATATATATATATATATATATATATATATATATGAGTAAGAAAAGGTGGAATGAAAACATCACACAATTCTGTTAAAGAAGAAAACAATTTATAATATAATCATAGCTGATACTGATCAATATTTCGATTTAACAAAAATCATCATCAGAGCTCATTCACTCCCGTAGTTGTTTGGGTCGGAGAGGAAAGTCAAAATGAGTTTACAAAACAAAAAAACCTTAATACTGCAAAAAAACTATATATATATATATATATATATATATATATATATATATATATATATATATATATGCGGAGATACAAATATATATATATATATATACACACACGCATATATGTATGTATATATATATATATATATATATATATTATATATATATATATATATATTCTCTTGTAATATATATATATATATGTGTGTGGTGTGTGTGTGTGTAAGTGTGTGTGTGTGTGTGTGTGTGTGTGTGTATGGGGATGAATAATATCAAGTATTTACGTGATAGGATTCGACAAGAAAAAGTGAAAACTAAACGTACATATATATAAAGTTTACATACATACACACACACACACACACACACACACACCTATATATATATATATATATATATATATATATATATATATATATATATATATATATACGTTTTAAAAACGAATGGCTTAAAATTTTCGACTGCAGTTTCTTGTCGTAGCGCCATTCTTCAGGGTATTTTTGTCTTACCATCGGCCTGTATTTATCACTGGGTTGTACACATTTTATTTTCTACAACCCAGTTATAAACACAGGTCGATGGTAGGACAAAAAATACCCGGAAGATTCGCGCTACGGTGAAAAACTGCAGTCGGAATATTTTAAGCCATTCGTTTTTTAAACGTATATTTAGCTCTTTATATTGAGCACTTTTAAATCGTTGTTTTTTTTTTAATCCAGAAGTAAATGTTTGGTGGATTTAAAGGTAACTGTGATTTATATTGTCTACATCCGACAAAATGTGATTGAAAATTGAGGAAATACGGATAAAACACAAAACAACTGCATTCACTTGATATTTCGCCTCGGTTTGCAAGAAAGCTTCGTCAGATTTATTTGAAAACACTGAAAATTTGAGAATAGGAAAATACAGAAGAAAAGAGAGAGGAAAAAAGAGAGAAGTAACAAGAAAATACAGAAGAGAAATAGAAATGTCAAAAGGGAGAGAAGAAAATACATAATCGGAGTGAGTGAGAGAGAGAGAGAGACAGACAGACATACAGACAGACAGACAGAGAGAGAAAGAGAAACGAAGAGAGAGAGAGAGAGAGAGAGAGAGAGAGAGAGAGAGAGAAGAGAGAGAGATATAGAGAGAGAGAGAGAGGGAGAAGAGAAACGAAGAGAGAGAGAGATACGAAGAGAGAGGGAAGAGATAGAGAGAAACACAAAAAGACCGAGAGAGAGAGAGAGAGAGAAAAAAAAAAAGAGAGAGAGAGAGAGAGAGAGAGAGAGAAAGAAACGGAGAAAGAGAGAGATATATATATAAGAAGAGAGAGAGAAAGAAATAGAGAGAAACACAAAAAGACCGATAGATAGATAGATAGATAGAGAGAGAGAGAGAGAGAGAGAGAGAGAAACAAAAGTCACAAGGGAAACATACGTGAGAGAAGAGAGAGAGTGAGAAAAAGAGAAGTTAAAGGGTTCAGAAGAAAATACCGTAGAAATGGAGAGTAAGGAGTGAAAATGATGGAGAGTAAGGATGAAGATGAGAAGGATATCGTTGCTTTTGATTCGTCAGATGTACCCATTGATTCGTTCGGGGATCTTATGAAATAGAATCAAGGGAAAAACCCTGGAGAAGTCCTTCTTACACAAAAACGTGACCATAAACAAATTTCTGCAAATGTTCAGTTACAAGATTATATCAAGAGGCCTTAAGAATACTTCTTGCTTTTAGCCATCTTGATCGAAAAAGAGCTGCTTCTTTCATCCAGTAGCTGAATCAAAGTCCGCATGGGCGATCGAAAAGGTTCCGTATTCAGCCCCGAGTCCTTAGTTTTTGATCAAGCTCAGGAAAATAAAAACCATATCCGTTAAAAGTACACAACATGGAAGGAATATTTAAGTCAGGGTGAATGTCTTCCGAATACTGGCAGATTTATTTCCCAATGTACTACACCCACCCCCACCCCATATATATATATACTGGCACCCAATATATATATATATATATATATATATATATATATATATATTGGGTGCCAGTAGCATTTGACACTATCCTTGTGGTTTCTCAGATGACTCACCAGGCCAGTCCTAGAGAGGCATGCTCTTCCACATAAACTACATGGTGGAACTTCTCAAGGAAGAGGAACGCTAAATGAAACGCGAACAGCCTTCTCCAAGACTTGAACTTGGCACTTCGGGTCTCTTTTTCAACGCCGATAAGCATTACCAAGAAACTTGTACCTATAAACAGGAACCGTGTCATTTTCCCGCAGGGGGTACTCACGAGCCTGCGTCCCATGAATCGATTTACGATCTCGACATGGGATTCAAACCGTTATCGATACAGACGAATAATTTTTATTGAGATAACCCTGCATTGTTTTTCACAACTGATGACGTCATTCTCTCTCTTATATTTCCTCTCTCTCTCTCTCTCTCTCTCTCTTATATTTCCTCTCTCTCTCTCTCTCTCTCTCTTATCTCTCTCTCTCTCTCTCTCTCTCTCTCCTCTTTCTCTCTCTCTCTCTCTTCCTCTCTCTCTCTCTCTTATATTCCTCCCTCTCTCTCTCTCTCTCTTATATTTCCCCTCTCTCTCTCTCTCTTATATTTCCCCCCTCTCTCTCTCTCTCTCTCTCTTATATTTTCCCCTCTCTCTCTCTCTTTATTTCCCCTCTCTCTCTCTCTCTCTATATTTCCCTCTCTCTCTCTCTCTCTCTCTTATATTTCCCCTCTCTCTCTCTCTCTCTCTTATATTTCCCCTTCTCTCTCTCTCTCTTATATTTTCCCCCCTCTCTCTCTCTTATATTTTCCCCTCTCTCTCTCTCTTATATTTCCCCTCTCACTCTCTCTTATATTTCCCCTCCTCTCTCTCTCTTATATTTCTTCTCTCTCTCTCTCTTCACTCTCTCTTATATTCCCCTCTCTCTCTCTCTCTCTCTTATATTTCCCCTCTCTCTCTCTCTCTCTTATATTTCCCCTCTCTCTTCTCTCTTATATTTTCCCCCCCTCCTCTCTCTCTTATATTTCCCCTCTCTCTCTCTCTTATATTTCCCCTCTCACTCTCTCTATATTTCCCTCTCTCTCTCTCTCTCTCTTATATTTCCTCCCTCTCTCTCTCTCTTATATTTCCCCTCCTCTCTATCTCTCTTATATTTCCCGTCTCTCTCTCTCTCTTATATTTCCTCCCTCTCTCTCTCTCTCTATATTTCCTCTCTCTCTCTCTCTCTCTCTTATATTCCTCCTCTCTCTCTCTCTTATATTTCTCTCTCCTCTCTCTCTCTCTCTCTTATATTTCCTCCCTCTCTCTCTCTCTCTTATATTTCCCTCTCTCTCTCTCTCTCTTATATTTTCCCCTCTCTCTCTCTTATATTTCCCCCTCTCTCTCTCTCTCTCTGATATTTCCCTCTCTCTCTCTATCTCTCTCTTATATTTCCCCCTCTCTCTCTCTCTCTTATATTTCCCCTCTCTCTCTCTCTCCTCTCTCTCTCTCTTATATCTCTCTCTTCTCTCTTATATTTCCCTCTCTCTCTTCTCTCTTATATTTCCCCCTCTCTCTATCTCTCTTATATTTCCTCTCTCTCTCTCTCTCTCTTATATTTCCCCCTCTCTCTCTCTCTCTTATATTTCCCCCTCTCTCTCTTATATTTCTCTCTCTCTTATATTTCCCCTCTCTCTCTCTCTTTAATTTCCCCTCTCTCTCTCTCTCTTATATTTCCCTCTCTCTCTCTCTTTATCTCTCTCTCTTATATTCCCCCTCTCTAATACGGCAACTTGAGAGAGCGTATCCCGTTTTTTTATGTGACACGGTAGTGATTTCATGATTCATCCCAGCGGTTCCCAACCTTTCCTCGTGTTATTTTGAACTTGGTTAGAAAATGATAATATATAGAGATGCTGAACCCCCCCCCCACCTATGAGACCAACAAAGCCCTCCTGGGGTCATCAATGACGTCAGGAACACCAACGAAAATAGATATTATTTCTTTCTTTTTTGAATCCCCCCCACACCACAAACACACACAAAACACAGACTCACAGTAACATAAAACACTATCTCTAATCACTCATTGCCTCATTTACTCTACACACTTTGATACTTCTATCATTAATCCCCCCCAAACATATGTACGACCTCTACGACCACACTTTCTTGCTTCTCCTCTGTTTCCCTCCTCTGCTTCAACCTTTTACCTTTACCTTGTCTATATACACTCAGTTTTAAAATAATATGGTTCATTCTATGGGGCTTCTAAAACTGTTGCATAGCGCCTTCTTTACCGGCACTAAATAGGTATATGTTATATACTGGTCTTTTCACTAAGCCAAATCAGCATATAACGTTATATACCTTTCTTTAATTCTTACTCTGGTCGTCTATTCTTCTGGCCGGCTTTGCTTCTAATCGTCTATCATCTATCTTGGTCTGGTATATCTTCTAAGGTCTCGTATGGTCTTCTATTGAGGATTCCGGGTCTGGTTTCTGTTGGGGATCATTCCTTATCAGAAGCCTTGTGTCATTGTTAGTTTTTAGTAATAAACACAAGACTTCGATTTATGTTGATGTTACTTTATTCATAAATCCCCAGACCAGACAATGCGCGCGGATCCTTACATCTTGCTAGCTCGGCTTCTAAGTTCTAACTGACTGAGTTGCTTACTCCTTAAACCGGAAGGGCCTTCTATCGGGATTCCGGTTCTCCCGGTTTATCCCGCAAGGCAAGGTCAGAGTGAGGTCAAGCATTGTCACTCACTCTCAAGGCCATCAGTTGTACTGATCGCCATAATGATTTCTACACTACCTTAAAAATGTATTAGGGATCCAATTATTATGTAAAAAAAACAAACGGAGGCGAAATATTAATTGAATGTAATTGTTTGTGTTCGTTATTCACTTTTTCCATTACTTTTACTCACACACACACACACAAACACACACCCACACCCACACACAGATATATATATATATATATATATACATACGTATGCATGTCTCTCTCTCTCTCTCTCTCTATATATATATATATATATATATATATATATATATATATAAGTGTATTTTGGCAGCATTTTTTCTTTTATACAAGTTTCGTTGAACTGTACAGACAATTCCTGTCGGACAAGTTTTTCATTGATCCTTCCTCTATAACCCTCCCCTTCTCATAACTTGTGCCCCCTCCCACATAAAATCACCGTAAAGCTCGCTCGAACCACTACCATTCCTACAACCTCCTACTACCAATGGTTATTACCTCCCACTTCTAATTCCTTGCTACTACTCGTTTTCGTTAAAAACGAGACACAAAATCATACCATCGTTTCACACCTGAGGATGGCAAATTATATTGCCGAAAGCGCTCGTTTGGAAACGTTTGGGGGACTGCTATACCAGTTACACCCCGACACCAGAAAGATGGCCCGAAAATTGGAACGGATCAATGAAAAACTTGTCCGACAGGAGTTGTCTGTACAGCTCAACGAAACTTGTAAATATATATATGTATATATATATATATTAAACAACAAATGGTCTCATACATCACTTTGATGATACTCATCATCATCATCATCATGTCACGCAATAAGCACGGATATCCATGACAATCTCTCGCCAACCTTCCCTATCATTCATTGTCTCAGGGAGGTCTTCTGCGCATCATCCAGCATCCTCGCATAGTTGGTCAATGTAGGTCCTTGCAGGGTGGCCCACACTAGCATGTCAGTGTGTTGGCTTCCACGCGAGAACGTCGCTTATGAGCTCGTCCTTGCTTCTCCAGCAATGTCTAGCATGCCTTGCCCATCTAACTCGAATGGTTTGTGATATGGGGGAAGGTGACCATACAGCTGTTTCCTCGTGGGTTGCTGTTTACACGATTTGTTCAAGACTGCACGCAGCATTCTTGTGCAGCTCCCATCTAAGTTATTCCCAAGGCGCCTCGTTAGGGTCCAGGCGGTTCAGCCATACAGCAGTACCGACATAGATTCAGACAATTTATACTTTTCTTGTCTTTTAATCTATGGTATCTCTAAAGAATATATATAATCTTATTATAATGGAGATTGTGTGTTTTTCTGTCTGTAACCGAAACTATATCGCTACTCAAGTCACAGTTCCCTTAGTTATTAACATCACATTCCCAATGATTTTATTTTTTATTTAAACCTCAATTACTAATAAAACTGTTTTTCATTATTTATACTGTTGACCATATCTACATAATATTTACCGCGTACCCCACTTGTACGGGTCAGGCACAAAGTCCCTATTAACGTGGGACCACCCACAAACCGAAGCTCATGGAGTGGCAGGTGAAAAATTGCGTCGAACCCGTCGGCATTCCCCCTCAAGGGGGGCGCCTCAGGCACTGGGCAATAAACCCAGCCCTGCCCCTTTAAATCGGGGGGGGTGCAGGTGTTGGCTGGGGGGGTGACCCCCTGGGATCGACGCCGTTAATTATATCAATGGTCCAGAGGCCGAAGCCACTGTTGACCATATCTACATACTCACAACATGCAATTATATTTATATATACAACAAAATAGCGGTTTACAGTGTGAACGGGAAGGCTAATTTGCATATTGATATTAAAAAATCGAATTTAATAAATATGTGCTCAGTGTTATTGATTTCTAACTGTTTGGTTTTATTTTAATGAATATAAGCAAAAATCTCTTCAATGAATCTTAAATGAAATCCATTAATAAGAAAAAATAACTGTAAGTTTATTCTTACTTCCTATTTTAACTAAATACTTAAATTAGAAAAAATAGCAATGAAAGACGAGAGTGATGGAAGAGTAAGTTTCAGTTGTCCTATGTTTCAAATCTTTTGATCTGCATTCTTATTTAGCTTCATTAGCCTTTCTAATTTTATATAATATCTTATTACATTCAAACTTAAATACTTGCACCCGGAGGGTGCATATATTTGCTAGTATATATAAAATATATAGCTATATATAGCATACATATAGCTATATATGTGTATATAATCAATCAATTATAATGGTTTATAAACGACTGATGAAGCCGAGCTCAATGCACGGCGAAATATATCTCTTACATATATTTGTCTGAGTTTTGTTCCTTTTTCTACATTTTCCCTCTATTCTTTACTACATTCCGTTGGATTTACTCCAATCCTCCAATCCTCCTATATATATATATATATATATATATATATATATATATATATATATATATATAATCTACTGAGTCAGACGAACCTACTATTAGTTTCGCATAAAGCTCTTCAGGGCTAAAACTTGGCTCTACTTAGGTATCGAGCACTTTTGACAGATTAGCTTCTCCTAGCAGTTATATGAATATATATATATCTTATATACATATATATACATATAAATTGTTTTTTTCTTTTGGCCAAATACTATACCAATAGATTATTTTCTGTTGGTACGATTATCTTGGTCTTTTCTTTTTTTCAAAAATTTTTTCTTCCTGGTTGATGTTTGGTAGTATATTTTTACAATCAAACTTTCTGCTGGTTTTTTTCTCTCCGCAAGGATCTACCAACACGCTTGGTATATTATTATATATATATATATATATATATATATATATATATATATATATATATATATATATATGTAAAAAAAGGAAATGAATCCGACGGTATGAGTATATATAAAAAGATATGAAAACACCACAAAATGCTGTTAACGTGAAAACATTTTATAACTTAGCTGATATTGAACAATATTTCGATTTTATGAAAATAGTCGTCAGAGCTTGTTTATACTCCGTGTTGTTAAGAGCGGAGACAAAAGTCATATTAGTTCAAAACAAAAACCTAATTAGAATGATACAAATATGTTCAAGCAGTTGCAAAACAGAAAAAAGAAAAAAGTTATACAATAGTTTCGAATGTGAGCACTTCCGCCGCATTTTTCTCGGTCATCAGATTATGCATATCTTATTGAAACAGTTTTTAAAAAAGAAGATATATTGACAAGATTTGACACTAGATGAATTCTCTTATTCAAAACGTGATGAGTATTACCCTGCTGATGTTTAGTTTTCAACAGATTTATAGAAAAATAATTTTTATTTTTTTAATTAATATTGTAAATTTTCTATTTTTGTTTTTCTTATATATAAAGTAAAAAAATGTATGCACGGTTGTAAGGTTTTATTTTTAATCTTCACTCAACAACAACACGGAGTATAAACAAGCTCTGATGACGATTTTCATAAAATCGAAATATTGTTCAATATCAGCTATAGTTATAAAATGCTTTCACTTTAACAGCATTTTGTGGTGTTTTCATATCTTTTTATATACTAGCAAATATATGCACCCTCCGGGTGCAAGTATTTAAGTTTTAATATAATAAAATATCATATTAAATTAGAAAGACTAACGAAATAAGAATGAAAAAAAAAAGATTTGAAACAGAGGGGGCTATAATCAAAAAATAGAACAAGAGAAACTTACTCTTCCACCCTTCCGTCTTTCATTACTAAATTTTTCTAATTTAACTATTTAGTTAAAATAGGAATTAAAGAATAAAATTACAGTTATTTCTTCTTGTAAATAATTTTCTTTTAAGATTTATCTCCGAGAGTTTTGCTCATATTCATTAAGATAAAACCCAACAATTAGAAATCAATAATACCAAGCACATATATATTAAAATCAAATTTTACATATCAATATGCAAATAAGCCTTCCCGTTCATACTGTATGCCGCTATTTTGTTGTATATATAAATACAATCACATGTTATTAGTATGTAGATATGGTCAACAGTATTAAAAATGTAAAACAATTTTATTAATAATTGAAGGTTTAAATTAATGAAACCATGGATAATTTGACGTAAATAATCAAGGGAATTGTGACTTGAGTAATGATATAGTTTCGGTTACAGACAGACAAACACACAATTTCCATTATAATAAGATAAAATATATATATATATATATATATATATATATATATATAAAGAAAATTTGAAAAAACAAGTGTTCCGAAAATGGGATGAATTTAATAATCGATGTTTAAAACATTTCTGTTACATTGAACCTTCATCAGGATGTCTCTTGGGGTGAAGAAAATGATGGATGTTTATATGTGACAGGAGATGAAAATCTTTTTAGTTATGTGACAATATATATATATATATATATATATATATATATATATATATATATATATATATATATATATATTAAGCAACACACTGTTCCAACACATCCTAAACTACTGCTTAATTTTGATTTAATTTTGACTAAATTCATTTCATGTTAATTTCTTGATGATGATTTATAAAAAAACGAAACCTTTTAACGTCGACTTCAGCATCAAAAATATATTCATCTTTTTGGAAATACCTTATTTTCATATTTTCTACACAAACACACACACCTATATATATATATATATATATATATATATATATATATATATATATATATATATATATATTATATATATCGTGTCAGATGTTCGCATTGCCTTTGATTGAATTGTCTCTCCCCCTTTGGGATATGTGTCGTCTGGCTGACAACTGAGATGAAGTCCCATGAGATCGGGAAACAGTATGGCCCACCTGGACAGCCTGATTACTCTAGACAGGAAAATAAAATTATCAGCTAAAATTGAGAGATATAACCCAATTTCACAGGGTGTTTCAAAAAGGAGACGACTGTCGTTCCGATAAATTTATGTTTAACATTTTGCCTCAAATTATCACTGACGTTGCAACATTTACTTTATTGCATCAATTTTGAAAGTATTGCAGGTACACGCAGTGGACCAATAATGTACTACGCCTCTATAGTATAATATGATACCAACACGTGTCCCGCAAGAGTAAATTGACTTTGCTATGATAACTTAATATTTAGAGCATTTTAACCCTTTGTGAGGCAGAAAACAAAAGATGCAGAAACACAGACAACAAATAAGAAATAAAATTATATTAAAAAAAAAGATACCCCTTGGGCTATTCCATGCGAAAGCCTCCTTGTTCCATTCGGATATGGATTTTTTTCAAATCCCAAGTCATATAGGAGTGAGGGGAAATGAAAGAGCAGACTCCGCAGCTAAATCGGCTCTAGATTTGAAAGGAAAGACAGAAAGAAAGAGAGGCAGTATCGTCAAATTATTCTATCTTCTAGCATAGTATCAGGTTGTGTACTGCTGTCCCTTACGGGACCGGGTTTGCACAGTCGGTAGAGCGTTCGGCTAGAAACCACAAGGTTCATAGTTCGAGACCGGTCCTCACCAACTCAGCGTATGAGTAGCACAGGGAACTTTCTTTCTGTCTTTCCTTTCAAATCTAGAGCCGATTTAGCTGCGGGGTCTGCTGATCCCTGACAATTTCAAGATACCATATACTGATTTGGAACCTAGAAAAATTAATAGATTCCTTCATACAAAATGGCCATAGCACTGGAATAGAAACATCCACAATAAACTCTTCCTAATCAAACCCAATTTGGGAGGTTGGAAACGAACTTTAAAGAAGTCTAGAAAGGAACAAGTCATTATATCTCGATTACCCATTGGTCATACAAGACTAACACACTCCTATATACTCAAAGAAGAACAACAACCACAATGTGGAACATGTCAACACGTGGATTGAAAGAAAAAGAGAAGAAAAATAAATAAGAACAAAAAAAAGGTTAGAATTTGGAAGAGTAAACACTAAGCGTTGTGCCAGTAATTTGACCGAAGAATGACCCCGGAAGTAGATTTAAAAATAAAAACGGAAATTCTGGGTTTCGACCGGAAACGGATGTGACGCCGGAACGAGGAACGGGAGAGGTGAAAATCTGCCCCTTTTCGCCTTGGGCCTAGTGGGAGTCAGACGTTGGTCCCAGTCCGTCGTATGGATGTGGGACAGCAGTAAAGTAAGTAAAGTCGTCGGGTGGCCTAAAGTCGGCATCAGCCAGTCAGCGAGGGAGTCTATCCCCTTTTCAATAGCGCTAGACCAAGGAGATTGTTTTGGCGTCTGAGGTGGAGCGCCACACCTACCATCAGTTCCCTGTGCTACTCATACGCTGAATTGGTGAGGACCGGTCTCGAACTATGAACCTTGTGGTTTCTAGCCGAACGCTCTACCGACTGTGCAAACCCGGCCCCGTAAGGGACAGCAGTACACAACCTGATACTATGCTAGAAGATAGAATAATTTCACGATACTCTTTCTTTCTGTCTTTCCTTATTTCTGAAAAAGAACCCACGCGCGACAAAATAAATACACAGCCCCTTGTGACTATACAACTTGCGTGTATGTTGTTTCTGAACTAACGACTATTACTACTACTACTAACGGTGACTACTACTACAACTTGAGTTCTTCTACCGTGATCATTGTTATGCTACAGTTCGTATATTAGAATATGCTTTCTTCTAATTATCTCTGGGATTATCTACCTAAACGCCTTTTAGTGGCGGTGGATTCTAATTACCATCGCATCAATATATTAATACTCTTGTTCTTTAAAAGTACGACCGTTATCATCTTGCAATACCGTCTGATTAAAAATGAGACCGTCAAAATCGTCCACGATGAAATGCAAATTTAAATGTAAATCCTAATTATATGGTGTCGCTTATCCGCCGAATTCATATTCCTTATGAGCACCCTTACCTCTGCTAAATAATGGAAAATTCCGTTTTTATTAAATATAAACAAATGGGAAGACATGCTACACGGAAAAAATATAATAATAAAGAGAGGAAGAAGGAAAGAAAGAAAGAAAGAGCATAGGTGAAAGAGAGAGAGAGAGAGAGAGAGAGAGAGAGAGCAGTGAACACACGGAAGCGATAACGCTAATCTGTTTCAATCAAACATAATCAAAAGACGAAAAGACAAATAAGTGAGAAAGAGTTAAATCAAAATTATTGTACTTTTTACATCATCAAGGGCCGGGTTAGCTCAGTCGGTAGAGCGTTCGGTTAGAAACTATAAGGTTCCTAGTTCGATACCGGCCCTCGCCAACTCAGCGTATGAGTAGCACAGGGATCTGTGCGGTAAAGTGATGAGCTGATGGTATGTGTGGCGCTCCATCTCAGACCCAAAAACAATCTCCTTGGTCTAGCGCTAGTGAAAAGGAGATAGACTCTCTCGCTGATTGGCTGATACCGAATTTAGGCAACCCGACGACTTACTTACTTACTTTTACTTGAATTAAACATATTGATTAGTTTGTTGTAGGTGCAACGTATTCAGACCTAAAATAACACTCGCTGATTGGCTGATACCGACATTAGGCCACCCCGACGACAACTTTACTTACCTCATGAACTATTTAGCAATAGCTCTTACGTTAACATTTCAAACATTGTAATAATTAGATTATTATACTGTAGTATATCCACAGGTCGTAATAGTTATTATTATCATTAGAACATTATCGCTTAAAGAACGGACATGTTACCCTCACACGAACTATGTCATGATGTCATTTTAACAAGTCCAAGAGAGAAGCTGGGGGCTCTTGTTAATAACACCTGCTCGGGCATTCGCAAGCGAATCGCTTGTTAAGATGGTGTTTCTTTTGGCTTAAATGTCAATTCGATGGAAGACAATCTGTGAGTTGTCCAGGGTGTGATTGAACGAAACAGTGTGGTGTGAAGGTGGAAAGGGGGAAGTGGCGAGAGAACGGACAGACTGACGTCAAACGGTCCGGCTGGTATCCTATTTCGCCCAGAGTGAGAAGAAGAAGAAGAAGAAGAAGAAGAAGAAGAAGAAGAAGAAGAAGAAGAAGAAGAAGAAAAGGAAAAAAACAAGAGGAAATAATGTGAAGCAAAAATAGTAATGAAAGAAGAAGAAGAAGAAGAAGAAGAAGAAGAAGAAGAAGAAGAAGAAGAAGAAGAAGAAGAGGAAAAAACAAGAGGAAATAATGTGAAGCGAAAATAGTAATGAAAGAAGAAGAAGAAGAAGAAATGAAAAAGAAAGAAAAATGAAAGAAGAAATTCAACAGAAGGAGCTATGAAGAAGAAGAAGAAGAAGAAGAAGAAGAAGAAGAAGAAGAAGAAGAAGAAGAAGAAGAAGAAAAGGAAAAAACAAGAGGAAATAATGTGAAGCGAAAATAGTAATGAAAGAAGAAGAAGAAGAAATGAAAAAGAAAGAAAAATGAAAGAAGAAATGAAAAAGAGGGAGTTATGGAAGATCAAGAAGAACAAGAAGAACAAGAACAAGAACAAGAAGAAGAAGAAGAAATAAAGTGAAGAAGTAGTAGTAATTAAAGACAAAGAAGAAGAAGGAGAAAAAAGAAGAAAATAAAGGAAAATAAAAAACTAAAGAAATAAAGTGAAGAAAAAATAGTAATGAAAGAATAAGAAGAAATGAAAAAGAAAAAAAAATGAAGGAAGAAAAAGAAGAAGAAGAAATGAAACAGAAGGAGCTATGGAAGAAGAAGAAGAAGAAGAAGAAGAAGAAGAAGAAGAAGAAGAAGAAGAAGAAGAAGAAGAAGAAGAAGAAGAAAAAATAAATTAAAGTAGAAGTAGTAATGAAAGAAGAAGAAAAAGAAGAGAAGAAGAAGAAATAAATTAAAGTAGAAGAAGAAGAAGAAGAAGAAGAAGAAGAAGAAGAAGAAGAAGAAGAAGAAAAGACCTCTGACGACAATAACTGTCTGCAACGATCTTGTCTTGGTTGATCTGAAATTCCTAGCGGATAATCATGAATAAATGTGCATAGAGGACGTGATAAGGAACAGCCGGTGTACTTTATATTATCGACAAAAAACACAGCCTTTTTTTCATATAGAGATCTAACATAGGTCTAATCATGTATGCATGCGTGGCTGCACCCCTTGGACTGTACAGCCACTCTCACTAACGAGATGAAGAAGACATAATGGGTTCTGCCGGAGAACATAGAACGAACTCATAAGTGACATTCTCCAAAGGAATGTAGAACATGGGCACGCCAGTGTTAGCTCTCTGGCAAAGGACTACATTGAACAATTAAATATACCAACTGTAAATTAATGTATATAAAGTTTGTTTCCTTTATCAATTTTGTCTTGTTGTTTTGTTACCTATGGAAACTTCATTTCCGTAGTCTTATACATATAAATTGTGGAGACCCATAACTCGGACTCTCAACTCCTCAACTACACACAATCTCCAAACAACCACGATCCCTACACAACTAAAATTAGAAATAAAAGACGTGTATTACATATAACAATAAGGAT
>CM042174.1:55950096-55952596 GCA_023376005.1 Doryteuthis pealeii
TTGCACCCGGAGGGTGCATATATTTGCTAGTTTGAATAAAGAAATGATCTTTGAAAATGCCTCGTATTAATTAGTTAATAAAAATGAAATTAAACTGTACTATCGGCTGGCGCTTAGAAACACCGAATTGCAACCTCTGCAGAGGGTAAGATTCCCTCAATGGGGACACCTGTTGGCTGTAGGTAGTGATCCGTGATGCTTGAATACACCAACTGCACCTCTGCAGAGAGGTAATACTCCTCAATGGGGCTACCTATTGGCGTAGGTAGCGATTCGTAATGCGTTAGAATACACCGACTGCAACCCAGCAGAGGCGTAAGACTCCCTTATGGGTAAAACCTGTTGTCCGTAAGGTAGCTATCCATGATGCGTTGGAATATCCGACTGCACCTCTGTAAAGGGGTAAGACTCCCTTAATGGGTAAACCTTTGTCCTCAGGTAGCTATCCATGATGCGTTGAATATCCCGACTGCACCTCTGCAGCAGGGTAAGACTCCCTTAATGGGGTCACCTTTGGTCGTAACTAGCGATCCGTGATGCGTTAGAAATACACCGTGTGAACCTCTGCAGAGGGGAAGACTCCCTCAATGGACTTACCGGTTAGCCGTAGGGTAGCGATCCATGATGTTTAAGATAAGAACCCAGCTTATTTCTTATATAGACATTCTGCTGTTGCAACATACTTAAAAAAAAATTCTAAAAGGTTTTGAACTTAACAACTATCATGTGTGATGGAACACCATGATAACTTGCCTTAATGAATAACTGTATAAAGGCGAGGATACTCGTCGAAATAATCTTTGTACACACAAAAAACATGTCTGTGATATTCAATTTAAAAGGAATGTGTTATTTGTTGTGATACGTTGTGATAAAATAACAAAGACAATGATTCTCGTCGGAATCGACCATTGTATAAAATCAATGGCTGAACATCACAGACGCTTGTTTCAAAAAAAAAAAAAAAAGAAAAGGAGGAAGTTCGTACAGTTAACGACTGAAATATTTGGATAAAAATAATAAAGCCACGGAAACTAGAATCTCCTATGTCTCACTGGGCAATTCTTTCACTTCTATCCAGGTTGTTTCTTATATAGACATTCTGTTATTGAAGAAAACAGTTTGTTGTCTTTATTTAGACTGACCGATTAAAACGTGAATCTGTCGTGAATAACGCCTGTCAGTTCTCAATGTGATTTCCTTCTTTAGTTTTTTCTATATGTTTTTATTTTATTTTATTTTATTTTATTTTTTTTTCATTCTATTTATTTCATCATATTTTTTTCTTTCTTTACGAGTAAACATGTCATTGTCTTAATACTTTTATGGCAGTCGGTTGATAGCTGCAAGTGTCTCGAGCCAATTCTATTGTTAACCAGAGTGAGTTAAAAAGAAAAACGTTCAGATTTTTTTTTCTCTGAAATCTTTTCTCCTGGTAAAACAGATATTTTATATGAAAATACAGACCAATCATTCAACTAGGATGAAGATAAATATACAGTATCGCCTGAAAGTTGTATGGCTGGCTGGTTGGTTGGTCGGATTTTATGGCATGTCAAACCTTGCTGGGTTATTTTATGCATGAAGACGTTGCACTTACAACAAACTAATCAATATGTATAATGCAAGTAAAAGTAAGTAAGTAAAGTCGTCGAGGTGGCTTAAATTCGGTATCAGCCAATCAGCGAGGGAGTCTATCTCCTTTTCACTAGCACTAGACCAAGGAGATTGTTTTTTTGCACCTGAAGTGGAGCGCCACACCTACCATAACGTTTGCCTATAAGAAAAAAATAACCATAATCATCCATCTATAACTAAACTAACTTCCAAATAAAAGATCAGAACCCATTGCCAAATGAAGACATGAAATCAAGTGCCTGCTAAATCAACTGAAAACTAACGACCTCAAAATTTCGCAAAAAGTAGAATAATTATGCAACAAAAAAAACATTAGAAAATCATCATCATCATCATCATCATATCATCATCATCATCATCAAGGCGTTCCAACGTCCCGGATACAATTGACACACCAAGAACCCCATATCCACCCCCTTCTCTCTCTCTCTCTCTCTCTCTCTTTCTCTCTCTCTCTCTACCTGTCTGTCTGTCTGTCTGTCTGTCTGTGTCTCACTCTCACTCTCACTTTCACACTCACTGTCTTTATTTCAGACAGAGAATGAGAGGGACAGAGACAGAGTGAGACAAAGACAGACACAGAGGCAGAGGCAGAGACAGAGGCAGACATGGGGGGAGAGAGACAGAGAGAGACAGAGGGAAACACAGAGAGAGAGAGAGACACACACAGAGACAGGGATAGTGTGTGTGTGTGTGTGTGTGTGAGAGAGAGAGAGAGAGAGAGAGAGAGAGAGAGGGAGTGAAATAAAGAGAGAAATAGAGAGAAAAGGAGGCAGAGAGACAGAGGCAAACAGAGAGAGAGAGAGAGAAAGACAATATATATATATATATATATATATATATATATATATATAAGAGAGAG
>CM042174.1:55957596-55965096 GCA_023376005.1 Doryteuthis pealeii
TAACCTACCCTAACCCCCAACACTCCTCCCGTAACCCCCGCCCCCGAAGGCCCATATCGCTCAACTGAATGAATGGAGTAGCGGTAGTGGCAGGGGGGTGCGGTTTGTGTGTGAAGGTGAAAAACTGGGGATTAACAGTGTCATGTTTGTGCAGATGTTCATAAAAATGCACCGGAATATACGCAGACTGCATTTGCATACACATAAAGGGAGGTGTCCCATCCAAGGCTATACAAGGGAAAAGTCTGGAATCCATGGAATGTTAATGTTTTTTTTCCGAAATTCCACGAATATTATCTTTTCGAATTGTGTTAATAATCAGCAATAACTACTGAATTATATATAAACTAGCAGGACCTGTGTATATATCACAGTAGGATAATTTAATTATAGATAGAGAGATTATTATTATATCAGAATATTTGAAACACGTGTCGCAAATGTAAGATAAAATCTTTTTTTTTCTAAAAAAACTTAATGCATTTTGCGGACCTTCTTTTTTATAAAATATCTCTCTATCGCTCTGAATGTTTGAGATGAGGCTTGATGATTAGTATTATCTGCGTTATTCGGACTATTGTCCTCATCTTTATTGTTATTTGTACAACGTTTCGGCCGATATGACCTCCGGCCTTTCTTATCCACTAGGCCATGTGTCCAATTGGACACATGGCCTAGTGGATAAGGTAGTTAGGTTAAGACAGTTCTAAGTGACAGTTATCTCTGGATTCCGGGTTCAATCTTGAGTAACGGCAGTAACATAGAAAAATAATTACCACAGCTCCTACCCCAGCTATGGTTAGCGGAATAAGAACAGGATACCCCCGTGGACTGAATAAAGGGTTAGGTTCAAAGTTCCGTGATGGCTCCCGATTACGACAAGAAGGTCCCCGACTACGACAAGAAAGTTCCCGAGTTCGAAACAAAGGTCCCCGAGTCAGAGAAAGTTCCTAAGTCCGACAAGAAATACCTGAAGAAGGCCGGAGGGCATATCGACCGAAACGTTGTACAAATAACAATAAAGATGAGGACAATAGTCCGAATACCGCAGATAATACTAATCATCAAGCCTCGTCTCAAATATTCAGAGAGATAGAGAGATATTTTATAAAAAAGAAGGTCCGCAAAATGCATTAAGTTTTTTTAGAAAAAAAAGATTTTATCTTACATTTGCGACACGTGGTTCATATCTTCTGATATCTTCTTCAGGCATTGATCAATCATATGATCGATAGATAGATAGAAAATCTTGACTGGGCACATCAGCGTAAGTTGGAATAATATGAAGACCTACGTGAGCAATGCGCCAGAAATGGATGGATAATGTTGGATTTTGTGTAAAGTATTCAATTCTGTTACAAGATGAATGCCAAAACTAAAACTAGAGTTTGGTAGGTGGCTTATATAGACCTTTGGATTGTTCCATTATGAACTCATGCAAGTTCATTTCCTGAGTTCTGATTGGCTGTTGGATTTCAGGGTGAGTAAGAACATGGATAAGTACCCACTATTCAGCCATCACTTTGCATTATGCCAGCTGCATACAAGGACTGTATTTAAGTTACAGCTTGCCTGTTGTTCTCGTCTACTAACTCGACGGTAGTTAGAACCCCACTGCGACAGTGAGTATCATATTATTTCTATATCTGGAGGATAACTTCTACAGATAACAGATGTATTTCCTATCGAAGTCGGATGCCGGAGTTTTATTACCAACTCAACCTTGGCATGTTTGTCTAAGCTTGGACTTTCTCCACCAGACAAGAGGAAATACATAAAAAAAGATCCAGGAGAAAGCTCTAACCGCATCAGCGTGGATATGGCAATCCTACATTGTGACATCAAACCGACAAAGTCTGGTGGTATCGTGAGATACTGCTGGGGCGCTCTGGGTTAGTGGTAATGATGCTTATATATATATATATATATATATATATATATATATATATATATATATATATGTTCCCCATCCCCTAGGGTTGAGCACTCTGGGGGGGGGGATCTCGCTAACGGCCGTCAACTCAAGCGTAAAAAACGCAACGGTCTTCTAAGGAATGGAGCGCTCTTTGACGGCCTTTACACACAAAGCGATGTGTGTATTAAAACAGTTAATATCCCCTTACCATTCTGTAAGTGAAGACAGCCTAATGGCTAAGGTGTCGGACTGACACTCAACTGATCGGATTTCAATTCCGGCTGTAGGTAGCTTACAAAATGTTCTAGCCACACTGAAGAGACTTGATAAGTCGAAACACGTGTCTGTGGATGACCCTATATATATATATATATATATATATATATATATATATATATATCAATAAAGGAAGGAAGAACTCAATACAGTAATCCCATAATAAATTTATTTCGACGAAAATTGGGGCCCATATAAATCTAAGTTGATTAAACCGGCTCCCCAAATTTTCGTCTCATCAGATGGGTCTCAATTCACTTATCTCTTATATATATATATATATATATATATATATATATATATATATATATAATTAATAATACAATTTAAAAGTCGGTCCTACCATTGGTTTCTGAATAACACTTTTTCGGTGTTATTCGTCGTCAGAGGCGTTGACTTTTGAAAAAAATGGACAGTTTTAAACTCCCGGCACGTTCCCACGCGATCCGTTAATCGCTCCTGCATTTTGCTTTCGTCATTCAACGGCATCACTATTTGTCGTCATTGGATCTCGTGTTTCTTATGGTGATTTTAAATTTTTTCGTTTTTATATTTATTTTAGTTTATGTGTGTTTATTTATATGTGAATTCTTAATTATGGCGGTCTGATGTTTTGGTTAGTCCAATTCCATATTAGGAATTTTTTCCTGTGTGGGCATGCTCGAAAAATTTCTGTTTTGTTGTTTAGGAAATTTTCTTCGGAGTTTATTCCTTGAAGAATACGGAATTTTTCTGTTGTGCATAATGAGCATTTTTTTAAACCATTTATGTATGGCTTCGATTGGTCTAGTATTTTCCATTCTAATTTAAAATGTTTTTTCTTGTTTATATATATATATATATATATATATAATATATATATATATATATTATATATAAGAGTTTAAAATGAGTTTAAAATGAGTTTAAAATGAGTTTAAACATATATTAGATTTGTTATCGACTTTTGCATTTTGTTCTTTGTTCTTTCTGTTGGTCTTGTTTTTTAATTCATGGTTTGTTGGATTTTACGGCATGTCAAACTTGTTGGGTTATTTCAAGCCGAACTTTTTATCCTATTCATATTTGATAGATGATCTTATTGGTGTCGTTGTTGTTGTTGTTGTTGTTGTTGTTGTTGCTATTGTGTTGTTGTTGTTGTTGTTCTTCTTCTTCTTCTTCTTCTATCATCATCATCATCATCATCATCACCTTCTTCTTCTTCTTCTTCTTCTTCTTCTTCTTTCTTCTTCTATCATCATCATCATCATCAATCACCTTCTTCTTCTTCTATCATCATCATCATCATCTTCTTCTCCTTCTTCCTCTTCCTCTTCTTCTTCTTCTTTTCTTCTTCTATCATCATCATCATCATCATCATCACCTTCTTCTCTTCTTCTTCTTCTTCTTCTTCTTCTTCTTCTTCTTCTTCTTCTTCTATCATCAGCATCATCATCATCATCATCATCTTCTTCTTCTTCTTCTTTTTTTTCTTCTTCTTCTTGATATCATCATCATCATCATCATCATCATCATAACCTTCTTCTTCTTCTTCTTCTTCTTCTTCTTCTTCTTCTTCTTCTTCTTCTTCTTCTTCTTCTTCTTTGGTTTCTCTGGTTGTTGTTTTTTTGGGGGAGGGGGATTTTACAGCATGTCAACCCTTGTTGGGTTATTCCATGCCGCAGACATTTTGATTTATTCCTTCTTGTTAGGCATTTATTTATTTTTTTTCAAACAAGCTGTTTAGTATCATACCAAAGAGACCCCCCCCTTTTTTTGTGAGGATCTTTCTTCTCTGCATATTCTAAACCTCACCGACAAGGCGAAAAGATAATAAATGTAATGTAAAGTGTATTGTTACATGAGTTTCGTACATTTGAAACACATCACATTTCAATTGAAAATTGTAAATTCAGCTGAACGAGGAAGATTGGCCAAGGGAAATCACTGGCAAATTATCTCGTGTAATATTGCCAGTGATAATAATGATGAAGGGTAACAGGAAATGTATGCGTATATAGATATGTGAAGAAGAAGAAGAAGAAAGAAGAAAAAGAAGAAAGAGAAGAAGAAGAAGAAGAGGCGGAGGAAGAAGAGGCGGAAGGAAGAAAGAAAGAAGAAGAAGAAGAGGAGGAGGAAGAAGAAAAGAAGAAGACAGCGATGTAAAGAAGAAGCAGGTGACAAAAAGAAGAAGAAAAAGAAGAAAACAATAAAAGACAAGAAGAAGAAGAAGAAGAAGAAGAAGGTGATAAAAGAAGAAGAAAAAGAAGAAAAACAATGAAAAACAAGAAGAAGAAGAAGGTAATAAAAGAAGAAAAAAACAAGAAAACAATGAAAAACAAAAGAAGAAGAAGAAGGATAAAAGAAGAAGAAAAACAAGAAAACAATGAAAACAAGAAGAAGAAGAAGAAGAAGGTGATAAGAAGAAGAAAAAGAAGAAAACAATGAAAAACAAGAAGAAGAAGAAGGTGATAAAAGAAGAAGAAAAGAAGAAAACAATGAAAAACAAGAAGAAGAAGAAGGTGATAAAAGAAGAAGAAAAGAAGAAAACAATGAAAAACAAGACGAAGAAAAAAAAAAGAGAAGAAGAAGAAGAAGAAGAAGAAGAAGAAGGTGTTAAAAGAAGAAGAAAAGAAGAAGAAGAAAAAAGAAGAAACCAATAAAAAATCAGAAGAAGAAGGAGAAGAAGGAGAAGAAGAAGAAGAAGAAGGTGTTAAAAGAAGAAGAAAAGAAGAAAAAGAAGAAAACAATCAAAAACAAGAAGAAGAAGAAGAAGAAGAAGAAGAGAAAAAGAAAAGACAGGGAGGTAAAGAAGAAGAAGGTGATAAATAAGGAGAAAAAGAAGAAAAAAGAAAGAAACAATGAAATAAAGAAGAAGAAGAAGAAGAAGAAGAAGAAGAAGAAGAAGAAGAAGAAGAAGAAATTTGAGGCGTTTGTATGGTGGATTTGGTAAATACATATATGTATTCAAGGATGGCATTTCCATTAAATAACCCACGAAGATTGATGTGCCATTAAACGAAGAATCTAGTCAGATCTAAATGACACTTCCGTATATTATAGTTGATGTCAACAATGCTGTTGTCTGGATGGTCCCGAGTCTTATTCGTATTTACGCTATTTAGTCTTGATAAGGTAACTGGGGTCCACTGTAAGGTAATCTTGAACTGTGAGTGACTAAATTCCTACCATAAAATTGTACTTGCGCATTATCAGAAATGAACTTCATTATTATTAAAAACACATTTTATGATATTTTGAAGTTAAAGACATGCATTAAAATGAATTTGAAAAGCGTCGTGTTTTCTCCATGAAAATTACATTGAATCAAAGATGGCTGCCATTGTTTACAGGCTTCTTCTCGGAAAAAGAACCAAGGTACTTAACTTATTTTTTTCATTTTTGAGGCGTAACACAGATTCTCAGAGATACGTGGTTCAATATTAACTGACCTGAAAAAAATGTAAAAGTTTTTAAATAAAATAACTAATGCATTATATCTTTTATTTATTAATATATCAACACTGAAAAATAATTAAAATCGGTTAATTACCTGATTTTTTGTATTTTTGAGAATCTGTTATGTGGTTCAATATTAACTGACCTGAAAAAACGTGTAAATTTTAAATTAAAATAACTGGTGCATTATATCTTTTATTCATTAATATATCACACTGAAAATTTCATTAAATTCTGTTAATTCCCTGATTTTTTGTATTTTTTTCTTTCGGTGGGGTGACACACGATGGTGGTATTTAGGTCCGTTAAGTTCGATTTAACCAATGTTTGATTATAAGCATAACAATATTTTCAATGTTCGTTTGCATTTCATTTTACAGAGTTGAATGGTTTCGTGTATTACAATTTAATATTTTCACTGTGATACATTTATTATAGTGTAACAGATAATCGGGCTTACTTGTGTGGTCTCTTAGAAAAATCGGGTCGAGAAGAAATAAAATCATTCAAAAGTTTTGTGGAGTCAAAAAGTCTGAGATTCCAAATTTTCCAGCCTTGTTGACTGTTCATGTTTCGTTGATCATCTTGCCCGAACGGGGGTTGACCTTTCAATGACCGATGGAAGTAATGGAACAATTAGAACAAATCGAAGGCTCGATAATGTTCTGGAACATTCCACAACGGTATGAGACAATTCTAGAAAAGGATTCTTCTAGAAAATTGCTCTTTGAAATGTATATATATATGGGGCCTGGCCTGGAGACAATGAGTTGAGCTGACAGTCGGGCCGAGAGTTCAATTGGGCTGAGCGATTCAGTAGGGCCTTTGTCGGTCGAGGTACGGACAGGGGGAACGATCTGTTGTTGCTGAAACGAAAAGGGCCGTCCTGATAGTTACCAACTGAAAAAAGTTAATAAAACCAAAAAGTTTATGTCACCAAAAGTTTACTGAAGCTGAAACTCGAAGTCGACCATATAAAAACATTACTTATTATGAAGCTGACTCCTCTCATTCAAAGTTAAGAAAACGGAATTGAATTAAATAAATTCATGAAAGAAAAAAAGGTTCGTGTTATCGTCTTCATTCTACTACGAAAGGAAACGTATGAGAGATGTTATGAAGGAAAAAAGCCTAACGTAAACAACGAGATTTCCCTGACCCCTAGGTAACCCGTGGAGATAAAGTTAATTGAACGCAACGAAGAGCACTAGGCCTGTAAGCCATTGACTGATACCCATCCACTGACCGACGAAAGGACTACTAGAATTCTGTGGGTGTTGTAAACAGAAACCCCAAAACGTTCGCGTGCACGCCCAACGAAGTTAGTGACTTGTATAAGTTTTAATAGTGCACCCACGGAGTGCACTGTGCAAAGACCCCACAACGTTGCAATAGGTACTACTGTTTATATGTTACTAGAAGCGTCGCCTAGTTAGAAGGGGGCAGAAATTTAGTCTCGCAGATCCATTATTACTGAATCATGAGTTGGATCGTCACAGGATGAAAAATCCATGTAAAAAAGAGTTTGCGTTTACCGGGGAAGCGTCAGAAAAAGGTGCACAGACACTCTGAAAAGAAAAATTAACGTCTTCAATTTAAAATATTAAATGCAAAAAAAAAATTTAATGCTGTTACTATTCACATTTTATTTTCAAATTATCTTCACGAATATAAATCAAATCTTCGTTATTTTTGCTCAAAAATTAAGATCTGCCGATAGTGAATGCGCATTAGGGTAGGTCGATTTTTAGATAATTGTTTGGATAAATCAAACTTAACAAACCTAAATTCCACCATCGTATTTCACCCCACCAAAAGAAAAAAAAAATCAGGAAATTAACCGAATTTAATGAAATTTTCTGTGTTATTAA
>CM042174.1:55970096-56000986 GCA_023376005.1 Doryteuthis pealeii
CCGAAACCGCGATAGTAAAAAACTTTTTTCCCCAACTATATAAATATCTATATCTATATGTATATCTATATATCTATATGTATATGTCTATCTCTCTCTCTCTCTCTCTCTCTCTCTCTCTCTATATATATATATATATATATATATATATATATATATATATAAAGTCATTACTCCGAAATTTAACGTAGTAGTAGTATGAGTGGAGTTCCAACTATACTGAGCTCGATGTCTCAGTCCTCGACGTTACCCAGAACCCTACGAGGTCTTCCCCAATGTTAAATTTAATCCACTTCTACTTTTAGAGGATGAGCTTATTGATTCGAAAGCCAACCTTGGAGAAGAACAGTAGTGATACTACTTAGCCGCGACAGAAGAGAGAGGCAGAAAGAGAGGATCACGATTAAGAAAGGATATGTTTTTCATTTACACCGTCAATATCCGGTTGTTTCTTAGGGGTTAGGGTTATGGGTTAGTTTTATAATTTAAAAGAAATCTAAAAATCGTCAGTTAAAACTACCGCGTATAGACGGTTTAAATTAAAAACATGGCCTTTCTTAATCGAGATCAGGAGCTACATAAATTAGGAGACAGGCAATCTAAAAAATGAGCTATATAAATTAGGAGACAGGCAATCTCCAACATGAGCTATATAAATTAGGATAGGCAATCTTCAACATGAGCTAAACAAATCAGGAGACATGCAATCTCCAAACATGAGCTACATAAATTAGGAGACAGGCAATCTCCAACATGAGCTACATAAATTAGGAGACAGGCAATCTCCAACATGAGCTACATAAATTAGGAGACAGGCAATCTCCAACATGAGCTACATAAATTAGGAAACAGGCAATCTCCAACATGAGCTACATAAATTAGGAAACAGGCAGTCTCCAACATGAGCTACATAAATTAGGAGACAGGCAATCTCCAACATGAGCTACATAAATTATGAGACAGGCAATCTCCACATGAGCTACATAAATTAGGAGACAGGCAATCTCCAACATGAGCTACATAAATTAGGAGACAGGCAATCTCCAACATGAGCTACATAAATTAGGAGACAGGCAATCTCCAAGATGAGCTACATAAATTAGGACACAGCAATCTCCAACATGAGCTACATAAATTAGGACACTGGCAATCTCCAACATGAGCTACATAAATTAGGACACTGGCAATCTCCAACCTGAGCTACATAAAATTAGGAGACAGGCAATCTCCAACATGAGCTACATAAATTAGGAGACAGGCAATCTCCAACATGAGCTACATAAATTAGGACACAGGCAATCTCCAACATGAGCTACATAAATTAGGACACTGGCAATCTCCAACATGAGCTACATAAATTAGGAGACGGGCAATCTCCAACATGAGCTACATAAATTATGTATGAGTAGCACAGGGATCTGTGTGGTAAAGTAAGGAGCTGATGGTAGGTGTGGCGCCCCCCTCAGATACTAAAATAATCTCCTTGGTCTAGCGCTAGTGAAAAGGGGACAAAATCTCTCGCTGTCTGGCTGATACAGACTTTAGACCACTCCGAAGACTTTACTTTTACTTTATTTGTTATTTACCTACATCAACATTGGGTATATAAACGGTGAGTGAGAGTTCTCAGATGAGAGAGAGAGAGAGAGAGAGAGAGAGAGAGAGAGAGAGAGAGAGAGAGAGAGAGAGAGAGAGAGAGCAGAGTGAGATTAGAGACTTATTTTTGAGATGATGTTGGTGATCTTCATTTCCTTGGTTATGTTTTGATTCTTCTAACTACTTCTTCTTCTTCTAAATTCTTCTAAGGGCTTGTCCTCTTTTGGGCTGAGTTTGGTTATTGTAATTAAAACAAGACTTGTTTATTTTTTCTTGATCAAGTTTATTATTTAGCCCATTGTTTTCCGCACGGACAATATCGACCCAGAGTACGTCTGCTCTCTCTCTCTCTAGTGGTTAGATCGAATCTCATCTCTGAACTAAATCTCAACTACGCCACGGTGATTCACCCAAGTTAAAATCGAACCCACTTCTACAAAAAACCTTTATTGCTTTTACTATCTCATTTTTTTGGAAACTCTAAAAGCTTCTATCTTTTTTCTTATAGAATTCTTTAGTTTTATTTATTTATCATATTGTTCAAATTATTTTTTAATGTTTTGATAAAAGGTTTGAACCCCCTCATACTCTCTCTATATATAATACCATTTCCTATATATACATATAATACCATTCCTATATATATATAATACCTGTTTCCTTATATAATATATATATATATATATATATATATATATATAATATATATATGTGTGTGTGTGTGTGTGATTCTGTGTGTGTGCGCGCGCGCGCGTGTGTGTGTATTTAGGCAGCATTTCATCTTGTAGGCATATATTGTTAAATAATGCAGCAATTTACTGTCTGCAAGTTTTGCCCTTTGTTCTTTCGTATTGCCGGATTATTTTTGTAATATCTGGCGAAAATTGGCTGATGTATTTGCCATATGTCATAGACCAAGTACTTTCTGCCCTATCGTGGGCCATCTTCAATGTATTTTGAAACCGTGCAACAATGGGCTATTCCATTTTCCATTTATATAGGTTGTGTTTATTATTGTTGTTATTATTAGTGTTATTATTATTATCATTATTAATACTACTTTTGCTATCATAATTCTATAGTAATTATAGGCATCTTAGAATGTTGGTGCTATTATCATTTTATTATCTATTATTTATTTTGTTTACTTTTGGATTTTTGTGTCTAATATGCAGTGCTTCTAAGATTTATAGTCAGATATTACAAAAATAATCCGGCAATACGAAAAAACAAAGGACAAAAGTTGCAGACAGAAAATGGCTGCATTATTTAACAATATATATATATATATATATATATATATATATATATATATATCTCTTATTATAATGGAGATTGTGGGCTTGTCTGTCTGTAACCGAAACTATATTACTAATCAAGTCACAATTCCTTTTGTTATTTATACCACATTCTCCATGATTTTATTTTTAATTTAAACTTCAATTATTAATAAAATTATTTTATATCATTAAGACTGTTGACCATATCTACACACTATTAACATGCAATTGTCTTTATATATACAACAAAATAGTGGTTTACAGTGTGAATGGGAAGGCTAATTTGCATATTGATCTTTAAAATTTGATTTTAATAAATATATACTTGGTATTATTGATTTCTAATTGTTTGGTTTTATCTTATTGAATATAGGCAAAAATCTTGGGATAAATCTTAAAAGAAATCCATTAACAAGAAGAAATAACTGTAAATTTATTCCTTACTTCCTATTTTAACTAAAGAGTTAAATTAGGAAAATTTACCAATGATAGACGGGAGTAATGGTAAATGATGGAAGAGTTAGTTTCGAAGTTGTTCTATTTTTCAATCATACCCCCTCTGTTCCAAATCTTTTTATCTGCATACTTATTTAGTTTCATTAGCTTTTCTAATTTAATATGATATTTTATTATATTAAAACTTAAATACTTGCACCCGTATATATAATACCTTTTCCAAGGGTATTAGTCCGAAAGTAAATGTAACAGCGTGACTGAAGTTCCAACTTTGCTTATTACGATGTTGCAGTCCCCAACGCTATCCACTACGCCACGGTGATTCACCCGAATTAAAATCGAACCCACTTCTACCGAAACGCTTTATTGCTTTTACTATCTCTTTTTTTTTTTTAGAAACTCTAATAGCTTCAATCATTTTTTTTCTCATGAAATTGTTTAGTTTTATTTATTCTTCATATTGTTCAAATTATTTTTAAAGATTTTGATGTGCCTCAATTTTGGATTTTAATTCAATTTTTGTCTCTCTCTCTTGTTTCACATTTGACAAATCCTCATCTGTTACTTCTTTCTATTCTTAAAATTTGACAGTCTCTTGATTTTCCTCTTCATTTTTTTCTCCTTTTTCCGATGACATATTTTACATTACTTTGTATTCTTTTTCACATACTTTGACAGCATGTTTGTTTTGGTTTTTTTTCTTTTCTTTCCTTCCTTTTATTAAATTTCCCATTTTTTTTATAATCATAATCGTTTTGTTTCGTTTTATGTTGTTTTTTTATTCATTCACTTTACAGAACTACTGACAACTCTTAATACAAAACAGTTTCAAAATGCATTCAAATTAGATTGGTACAACGCTGACAGCATAACAACTGGCGACGAGGATTTAACCTTCAATAACTGATATAATAAAATGAATTGTATCTAGTTTTAGCCATGTAAACGTTGCCCTACTCAGGCTCGCCAAATTTAGATTCTAGAATTATAATATATATAATATATATATATATATTATATATATATATATTATATATATATTACCTTTGAAAGAAAGGAAAAACTGAATAAACCGTCATTCTGTAATAAATTTATTTCGACCAAAAGTTAAAAGGCTTTTAGAAATTTAAAGAAATTTCTAAAGCTCCTTAAAAGTTCAGTCCCATCAGACAGGAGACAGATAAAAATCTCTCTGTCTCTGTCTTACTCTCTCTCTCTCTCTCTCTCTCTCTCTCTCTATATATATATATTATATATATATATATATATATAGCTTCTATCTATCTATCTATCTATATATCTATATATATATATATATATATATATATATATATATATATATGTGTGTGTGTGTTTAGTTGAACTCGAATGACAACTCCTGTCGTACGTGTTTTTGTTCAATCCTTTCAAGGTGTCTGGCCATCTTTTTGGTGTCAGGGTGGAACTGGTGTAGCAATCCACCAAAAGATTTCTCTACGACCGCTTTCGGCATGTCGACCTGCCATCTTCCAGGTTGGAAACTGATGGTATGTTTCGTGGTGTCTCGTTTTTAAAGAAAACGAGCAGTAGCGTAGGAATTGGTAGTGGGAGGTAGTAACAATTGGTAGTGGGAGGTAGTAGGAATTGGTAGTAGTTTGAACAAACTATGCAGTAGAGATTTTGTGGGAAGGGGGGTCACAAGTTTGTGAGAATGTAAGGGGAATTGTGGAAGGAGATAGGCGGGAAATCATAGGCATTTGAGGACATGTTGGCTTGTTTCGAAGTTTATTTTGTTTAAGGTGGGTTTTTTGTTTGATATATAAAGCTTCGATTATTTGAAGTTTTTGTTTGTTTTTTTCTTTATGTAGTGTGAGTCTATTTTCTGTTAGAATTTGGCGGTAGGTAGAGGGGGCATGAATGTGTTTTAAGATGTTGATTAATAGAACTAGTATCGGTGGGTGTAGTGTTAATCTGCGTGATAATGTGGTCATCGTGTGGCCAATATACGTGTTATTAACTTTGAAGAGACAGTCTCCTACTGGACATTTGAATTCGTACACGATATTGGTCTCATTAAGAAGAGTGGTTTTGGGGGAGGAGTTGTTGCATGTGACGAGATTGGTAGTTTTAAACTTTTTGTAGTAGATACAGTTTGACTTTTCTGTTGGTCTCGGTGAAAGAAACATTTTTACGTATTAATATTATTTTAACGCAGTTTCGTCCAGTTTATAATTTTGGTGCATCTGATTACAGTAATATATGTTTTGGTTTCAGCTATTAAGTGTGCTATTGTTTTTATGGCGAGAGAAACCACGAACGTAGTGATTCGAAGCGTGCACGACTGTGTTTGGCATGCAGAACGAGATCAGAGGCGAGTGGGGAGATTGAACTCACAGCCTCCTGATCGTGAGTCGTGACCTGACGCAGGTGAAGTACTAAACTGTCCACAGTGGCCCGGATGTGAAGGATTGACGCCTGCTGATTAATGTCGCATGTGCTGCACGGGCAGTCAGAGTAAGGAGCCCGGATGAACACTGTAATTGTGTATATAATGACAGCCCTCACAAACCTGGAGGAAAAGCTTGCAGTAGCATTTTGGTTGTTGCGACGAGTGGACGAGAGAAAATATATTTTGATAGTGTTGGTGAGAAGAGTACAGCATTGCTGGGAGAGATTGTTTCAGACTGAACACTTGGTCAGTTGGGAGAGTAAAAGCGTCGGACTTAACTGTGCTCCCCAGAGAACATTCTTATTAGAGTTTTCATTGTGGTAAACATATGGGGGGGTTTGTCGGATTTGTTCATCAACAAAGTAGTTGGGGAATTCATTATTGATGAGAGTTTGCTTAATATTTTTTAGTTCGGAAAGTAGTAGTAGTAGTAGTAGTAGTAGTAGTAGTTAGGATCCCATTTATGGGTTAAAGATAAACATGAGTTTTTTTTTTAATGAATACCCAACAAGTTTACATAAACCAAAAAACATATTCGGCATAGAATAACCCAAGAAGTGTTGAAATGCCATAAAACCCAACCAACCAACCAACTAGCTGAGTGCCATATATTGTTGGCCTTGTGTCACACTTAGGGTACGAACGCTTGTGGAGTAATAGAAACGGTAAATAAATCATTGTCTACATAATTTGCATACGGTTGTCTGTGCAAGTGACTTAGCTGGTATTTCAATGGCGTTTTACTCAATCTTTGTGGTCGATATCTTTCGCTTGTTCGCTTCATTATTTGTGTTTCGTGCACGGAGAGACGGTTGTATCGTCATTAGAAAAAGGAGAACGTGCTTCCCCTCCAATATGAAGACTTTTAATTTGATCCAAACCATCTTAAGCTAAATGTATCAGTGAGAAGAAGAAGAGAAGAAAGAAGAAAGAAGAAGAAGAAGAAGATGCGAGAAGAAGAAGAAGAAGAAGAAGAAGAAGAAGATGATGCGAGAAGAAGAAGAAGAAGAGAAGGTGATGCAAGAAGAAGAAGAAGAAAAAGAAGAAGAAGAAATGTAAGAAGAAGAGAAGAAGAAGAAGAAGAAGAAGAAGAGAAAAAGAAGTAATGAGAAGAAGAAGAAGAAGAAGAAGAAGAAGAAAGAAGAAGACAGTAATGAAAGAAGAAGAAGGTGATGAAAGAAGAAGAAGAAGAAGAAGAAGAAGAAGAAGAAGAAGAAGAAGAAGAAGACAGTAATGAAAGAAGAAGAAGAAGAAAAAGAGGAAAAAGGGGCAAAGAAGAAGAAAAAGAAGAAAATAAAAAAGGGACAAAAAAGAAAGTGATGAAAAGAAGAAGAAGAAGAAGAAGAAGAAGAAGAAGAAAAAGGGGCAAAGAAGAAGAAAAAGAAGAAAATAGAAAAAGGGACAAAAAAGAAGGTGATGAAAGAAGAAGAACAAGAAGAAGAAGAAGATACAAAGAAGAAGAAGGAACAAGAAGACAGAAAAAGAGGCAAAAAGAAGGTGATGAAAGAAGAAGAAGAAGAAGAAGAAGAAGAAGAAGAAGAAGAAGACAGATAATCTAACTTTTATAATGAACAGTGACACTTTATGTCTGTTAGTTTTTGTACTCATTTGTTCTATATATTGTGTAGTAGTTGATTAGAGTGTAGTATCTGCACGCTCTGGTTCCCGCCCCTTCTCCCCTGAATGTTAGAGCAATATTTATATGGTTAATACTCGTGTTCCTTAATTGTACGACAGTTATCATCTTTCAACACCTCTGGTTAATAATGAGACCGTCCAAACCGTCAAAAATGAAATGCAAAAATATAAATATCTTATTTGTTATTTCTTATGTGTATTGTCACCAATATTCAATAATGGATTATTCCGAAAGGCAAGAAAACTATATTGAACTATTTAGCAATAGCTATTAAGTAAACACATCAAATGTTGTAATAATAGTTCAGTTGGTAGCGCAACTGATTGGGAATCGCAAGGTTCCTGGTTTGATAACGGCCCTCGATAATTCAATTAATGAGTAGCACGGGGATCTGTGCGGTAAAGTGAGGAGCTGATGGTAGGTGTGGCGCTCCACCTTAGACGCTATAATCATCTCCTTGGTCTAGCGTTATTGAAAAGGGTATTGATTCACTCGCTCACTGGCTGATACTGACTTTATGCCACCCCGAGGGAGTTTTGGATTCATACCTTTCCCAAGGGTATTAGCGCCATATGAAATGCCAACAGCCTCGTCCCGGAATTGAACTCGGGTTGACGAGTCCATTTGCTACGACTCTAACCATTTGACCACACGCCTGAGTTGGTATATAACATTATGGTCATTTGGTGCCGTAACCAGGATTATAGCATCGATGTTGTGTGGGTATATCACATAAGCTTAAATACTTAATGCAAATTACTTAAATACACCGATCAATTTTGAGTTCTTTACTGTTGCCTATCGCATAACTATTCGTACTGACCCTGATTGGGAAAACCAAAGATGTTTATCATGCAGCTTTGCAAAATGAATTAAAAACTTGCAGACCATGTGGATAAACCACAGTATGATAATTAGATTATTACAACGTTTGATATGTTTATTAAGAGCTATTGCGAAATAGTTCAATATATAAAAAGAATAATGATATTGCTTGATACTTGTATACACAAGGAGACTTGAAGGAAATACATAACTTAATGTTAATTTTAAAATATATACGCAGTTTACTACATTTTGGGGGGCGTCGTCAGTGATGTAAATACTTGGTCCCTCGGGAATATATATATATATATATAATATATGTGTGTGTGTGTGTGTGTGCGTGTGTGTGTGTGTGTCTGTGTGTGAATAACTAGAGTATATCATTAGGTAAATATTGGGTTATTTCCTATAACTTCAACCTAAAATAGGGAAACCACTCTGAATGAATTTTATAAATTATTTATTTATTTATTGATCTACAAGGTAAAAAGAAGACGGGGTTGGGGTTAGGGTTAGGGTTTAGGGTTAGTTTAATGGGAAAATAATGGGTAGATTAATCAACAGATAAAATTCATTCAGAGTGGTTCCCCTTTTTTTAGGCTGGAGTCATAGGAAATAACCACATATTGATATATTTTTCAATAAAAATTCAAAATAAAAAGTGCAAATACATATCATGACCCATGCACTGTTCATTTACCTGATATTTGTACATTATTTTTGTACTAAATATACCTTTGACGGGTTATAATGCACCTGTCTGATACCGACTTTAGGCCACCCCGATGAATTTACTTACTTTATTGTTTCAAGTAATGCATATCTAATAATAATGTTCACCGTTACACGCTTCAACTATTTCTATTTAATATAAGTAATTTTAAACAGATCTATTCGACCCAAAAACTAGTATCGAACAAGTATTGCAATACCTGGAGTGGATCTGAGAGTAATGGCAACCAAAATGTGAGTTTAAACTCAACCGAATCTGAATTAGATCCTCGTCACTGGTTGCAGTTTAGTTTCCTAACCAGTTCATTTTGCAGATGATGCAGTCAGTAAATTCTAAACCCAAACGAACAGAGCGAAGAATGATGGTCTCACAAGATGTTACGATTTTTGTGGCCATTTTAGGCTGCAAGTGAGAGCACTTTACAATGGAGATCCCATGTGTTAAACAGAGACTGATCCTTAGTAAAGAATCCTTGGTTCTTCCTCGGTATCCCTTAGTGTTGGGTAAAATCCTTTGGTTATTCCTCGGTTTTCCATAGTGATGGGTAGAATCATTTGGTTGTTCCTCGGTGTCCTTAGTGTTTGTTTGGTAGAATCTTTTGGTTGTTCCTCGGTGTCAGTGTTGGGTAGAATCCATTGGTTGTTCTCGGCGTCCCTTAGTGTTAGGTGAATCCTTTATTATTCCTCGGTGTCCTTTAGTGTAGGTAGAATCCTTTGGTTCCTCGTGTCCCTTAGTGTGGGTAAGAATCCTTTGGTTGTTCCTCGGTGTCCCTTGGTCTTGGTAGAATCCTTGGTTGTTCCTCGGTGTCCCTTAGTGTTAGTAGAATCCTTGGTAGTTCCTCGTGTCCCTAGTGTTAGGTAGAATCCTTTGGTTGTTCCTCGGTTAGTGTTAGGTAGAATCCTTTGGTTGTTCCTGCGGTGTCCCTTGTGTTAGGTAGAATCCTTTGGTTTTCCTCGGTGTCCCTTGTGTTAGGTAGAATCCTTGGTTGTTCCTCGTATCCTTAGTGTTAGGTAGAATCCTTGGTTGTTCCTCGGTGTCCTTAGGTTAGGTAGAATCCTTTGGGTTGTAGGTAGAATCCTTTGGTTGTTCCTCGTGTCCCTTGTGTAGTAGAATCTTGGTTGTTCCTCGGTGTTGGTAAAATCCTTTTGGTTGTGTCCTCGGTGTCCCTTAGTGTTAGGTAGAATCCTTTGGTTGTTCCTAGGTGTCCCTTAGTGTTGGTAGATATCCTTTGGTTGTTCCTCGGTGTCCCTTAGTGTTAGGTAGATTCCTTTGTTGTTCCTCGGTGTCTTAGAGAATCTTTGGTTGTTCCTCGGTGTCCTTAGTGTTGGGTAGAATCCTTTGGTTGTCCTCGGTATCCCTTAGTGTTAGTAGAATCTTTGGTTGTTCCCTTAGTGTTGTGGTCCTCGGTGTCCCTTGGGTAGTGAATCCTTTGGTTTGTTCTCGTGTCCCCTTAGTGTTAGGTAGAATCCTTTGGTTGTTCTCGGTGTCCCTTAGTGTTAGGTAGAATCCTTTGGTTGTTTCCTCGGTGTCCCCTTGTGTTAGGTAGAATCCTTTTGGTTGTTCTCGGTGTCCTTTGTGTTAGGCTAGAATCCTTTGGTTGGTTCCCTCGGTATCCCTTAGTGTTAGGTAGAATCCTTTGGTTGTTCCTCGTGTCCCTTAGTGTTAGGTAAATCCTTTGGTTGTTCCTCGGTGTCCCCTTGTGTAGGTAGAATCCTTTGGTTTTCCTCGGTGTCCCTTGTGTTAGGTAAATCCTTTGTTGTTCTCGTATCCCTTAGTGTTAGGTAGAATCCTTTGGTTGTTCCTCGGTGTCCTAGTGTTAGGTAGAATCCTTTGGTTGTTCCTCGGTGTCCCCTAGTGTTAGGCCTTTGTTGTTCCTCGGTGTCCCTAGTGTTAGTAGAATCCTTTGGTTGTTCCTTCGGTGTCCCTTGTGTTAGGTAGAATCCTTTGGTTGTTCGTACGGTGTCCTAGTGTTAAGGTAAATCCTTTGGTTATTCTCGGTGTCCCTAATGTTAGGTAGAATCTTTGGTTATTCTCGGTGTCCCCTAGTGTTGGTAGAATCTTTGGTTGTTCTCGGTGTCCCTTGTGTTAGGTAGAAATCCTTTGGTTTGTTCCTCGGTGTCCCTAGTGTTAGGTAGAATCCTTTGTTATTCCTCGGTGTCCCCTGTGTTTAGGTAGAATCCTTTGGTTGTTCTCGTGTCCCCTTGTGTTAGGTAGAATCCTTGGTTGTTCCTCGGTGTCCCCCTAGTGTTAAGGTAGATCCTTTGGTTCCTCGGTCCCCTAGTGTTAGGTAAGAATCCTTTGGTTGTTCCTAGGTGCCCTTAGTGTTGGGTAGAATTCTTTGGTTATTCCTCGGTGTCCCTTAGTGTTGGGTAGAATCATTTGGTTATTCCTCGGTGTTCCTTAGTGTTGGTAGAATCATTTGGTTGTTCCTCGTGTCCTTAGAGTTTGGTAGAATCCTTTGGTTGTTCCTCGGTGTCCTTAGTTTTGGGTAGAATCCATTGGTTGTTCCTCGGTGTCCCTTAGTGTTAGGTAGAATCCTTAGTTATTCCTCGGTGTCTTTAGTGTAAGGTAGAATCCTTTGGTTGTTCTTCGGTGTTCCTTAGTGTTGGGTAGAATTCTTTGGTTATTCTCGGTGTCCCTTAGTGTTGGGTAAGAATCCTTTGTTGTTCCTCGTGTCCTGTGGTCTTGGTAGAATCCTTTGGTTTGTTCCTCGTGATCCCTTAGTGTTAGGTAGAATCTTTGGTAAGTTCCTCGGTGTCCCCTGTGTTAGGTAGATCTTTGTTGTCTGGTGTCCCTTAGTGTTAGGTAGAATCCTTTGGTTGTTCCTCGGTTCCCTTAGTGTTAGGTAGAATCCTTTGGTTGTTCCTCGGTGTCCCCTTTGTGTTAGGTAGAATCCTTTGGTTGTTCCTCGTGTCCCCTTGTGTTAGGTAGAATCCTTTGGTTTTCCTCGGTATCCTTAGTGTTGGGTAGAATCTTTGGTTGTTCCTCCGGTGTCCCTTAGTGTAGGGTAGAATCCTTTGGTTGTTCCTCGGTATCCCTTAGTGTTAGGTAGAATCCTTTGGTTGTTCCTCGGTGTCCTTAGTGTTGGTAGAATCTTTGGTTGTTCCTCGGTGTCCTTAGTGTTGGGTAGAATCTTGGTTGTTCTCGTATCCCTTAGTGTTAAGTAGAAATCCTTTGGTTGTCTCGGTGTCCTTAGTGTTGGGTAGAATCCTTTGGTTGTTCCTCGGTGTCCCCTTGTGTTAGGTAGAATCCTTTGGTTGTTCCTCGGTATCCTTAGTGTTAGGTAGAATCCTTGGTTGTTCCTCGGTTCCTTAGTGTTAGTAGAATCCTTTGTTGTTCCTCGGTGTCCCTTGTGTTAGTAGAATCCTTTGGTTGTTCCTCGGTGTCCTCTTGTGTTAGGTAGAATCCTTTGGTTGTTCTCGGTATCCCTTAGTGTTAGGTAGAATCCTTTGGTTGTTCCTCGGTGTCCCTTAGTGTTAGGTAGAATCCTTTGGTTGTTCCTCGGTGTCCCCTTGTGTTAGGTAGAACCTTTTGGTTGTTCCTCGGTTATCCCTTAGTGTTAGGTAGAATCCTTTGTTGTTCCTCGGTGTCCCTTAGTGTTAGGTAGAATCCTTTCGTTGGTTCCTCGGTGTCCCTTAGTGTTAGGTAAAATCTTTGGTTATCCTCGTGTCGTGTGTTAGTGAACCTTTGGTTGTTCTCGGTGTCCCCTAGTGTTAGGTAGAATCCTTTGGTTATTCCTCGGTGTCCCCTAAGTGTTAGGTAGAATCCTTTGTTTTCCTCGGGTGTCCCCTAGTTAGGTAGAATCCTTTGGTGTTCCTCGGTTGTCCCTTGTGTTAGGTAGAATCCTTTGGTTTTCCGGTGGTCCCCTAGTGTAGGTAGAAATTCCTTTGGTTTATTCCTCATGTCCCCTAGTGTTAGGTAGAATCCTTTGGTTGTTCCTCGGTGTCCCCTGTGTTAGGTAGAATCCTTTGGTTGTTCCTCGGTGTCCCCTAGTGTTAGGTAGAATCCTTGTTATTCCTCGGATTGTTCCTCCGTGTCCTTGTGTTAGGATAGAATCCTTTGGTGTTCCTCGTATCCCTTAGTGTTAGGTAGAATCCTTTGGTAAGTTCCTCGGTGTCAACTTGTGTTAGGTAGAATCTTTGTTGTTCCTCGGTGTCCCTAGTGTTAGGGTAGAATCCTTTGGTTGTTCCTCGTGTCCCCTAGTGTGGGTAGATCCTTTGTGTTCCTCGGTGTCCTTAGTGTTAGGTAGAATCCTTTGGTAGTTCCGTCGGTGTCTTAGTGTTAGGTAGAATCCTTTGGTTGTTCCTCGGTGTCCCCTAGTGTTTAGGTAGAATCCTTTGGTTGTTCCTGGTGTCCCTTAGTGTCTTAGTGTTGGTAAAATCATTTGGTTGTTCCTGGTGTCCCTTAGTGTTGGGTAGAATCCTTGTTATTCCTCGGTTTTCCATAGTGATGGTAGAATCCTTTGTTGTTCCTCGTATCCCTTAGTGTAGGTAGAATCATTTTGTTGAGCATAGTCCGTGGTTGCAGACCCCGTTTGTCCGTATATATATATATATATATATATATATATATATATATATATATATATATATGTAACTTTTGCTTTTCAAAACTCTCTTTCATGGGGTCGAGGAAGTGAAAAAAGAAAAAGTGACAAAACAGAGTGGAGATAGATAGATAGATAGATAGATAGAAGAAGAAGAAGAAGAAGAAGAAGAAGAAGAAGAAGAAGAAGAAGAAGAAGAAGAAGGGATGAAAGAAAGAAAGAAAGAAAGAAATGACGAATAGAGTGAAGGAGATAGATAGCTAGGTAGATAGATAGAAGTAGAAGTAATTACGGGAGAAGGATGGAAAGAAAATGAGAAAGGAGGAAAGTAAACAAAAAACAGTGTAGATAGATAGAAAGAAAGAAAGAGCGTGACAAAACAGAGTGTAGATAGATAGATGGATAGATGAATAGATAGATAGATAGATAGAAGAAGAAGAATAAGAGAAAGAAAGGGGGAAAGAAAGAAAGAAAGAAATGAAAAATAAAGTGAAGGAGATAGGTAGATAGTTAGATCGGTAAAAGAAGTATTAACGGAGGAAAGAAAGAAAGAAAGAAAGAAAGAAAGAAAGTGACAAAACAGAGGGTAGATGGATAGATAGATAGATAGATAGATAGAAGAAGAAGAAGAAAAGAAGAAGAAGAAGAAGAAGAAGAAGAAGAAGAAGAAGAAAGAAATAAAGGAGGAAAGAAATAAATAGAGTGAAGGAGATAGGTAGATAGATAGGTAAGAAATATTTACGGAGGAAGGAAAGAAAGAAAGCAAGAACGTGACAAAACAGAGTGTAGATAGATAGATAGGTAGATAGATTAGAAAGAAGAAGAAGAAGAAGAAGAAGAAGAAGAAGAAGAAGAAGAAGAAGGAGAAGAAGAAGAAAAGAAGAAGAAGAAGAAGAAGAAGAAGAAGAAGAAGAAGGAAGAAGAAGAAAAAAATCAAAGCTGGAGGCGGAATCTATTGGAGTTTAGTAGAAAAGCGAAGAAAGCAAGTAGCGCAGAATGATGTCGTCTGCTATCGCCAAAAGTCGATCAATCGATACAGCCTATGGCGTCGACCGGAAGTCAATTGCGAGCGGCAGCCATTTTGTTCAAACTTTAGACACTGCCAGTCAGCGTTCTTGCTGCAATGGCTTTTCCCTGGGATTTCGCTGATATAATCTGAGCCGAGACTAGCGACGCTCAACCGAATAGAAAAAACTAATCCTCGGAAAAATCCATTCAATGATGGACAAAGTCGAAAATGGACACAAATCTCTGACAATTTTTAAACGGTCACGAGATTTATTTATTTTTATGGCCTATTTTCTTTTATTTTCTCTTTTCTTTTTCTGATTCTTTTTTCGTCATTGTCTGGAGCTATCGGCTGTATTGTGTTAGCGAGATAAATTATCGACTTATTCTCAGTGTATTTTATAAATGTCTTATCCGCATAGCGTGGCTAGCAGAAGAAAAAACACGTCGGCATACAACTGTCAGGAAAAGTATCAGAGAAAAACCTGTCACCATCCAAGAATTCTGCTCCAGAAGAAGAAGAAAAAGAAAACAATGGTTTATTTTCACACATTACACAATATAAATAATGTCACATAAAACAAAACACAAAAAACAACAAAAAAGACAAAATGACAAGATGCAATGTTGGTTGTTGTAATGTGTGGAGGATGATCACTTATTAGGATTGAGCTTATTCTAGTAGTAAGCACCTCATTTGTTGTTGTTTCGAATTCTGTGTCGATCCTTAGGCTTCAAACAAGAGCATTGTCCAGCGGAGATCCTTTGTGTTAAGCAGAGCGCGATCTTTAGTGAAGAAACCTTTGGTTGTTCCTTGGTGTTCCTTAATGTTGGGTATGATCCTTTAGTTGCTCCTTGGTGTTCCTCGGTGTTGGGTATGATCCTTTGGTTGTTCCTTGGTTTTCCTTAATATTGGGTATGATCTTTGGTTGTTCCTTGGAGTTCCTCGGTGTTGGGTATGATCCTTTGGTTGTTCCTTGGTGTCCTTAGTGTTGGGTATGATCGTTTGGTTATTTCTTGGTGTCCCTTAGTGTTGGGTAATCCTTTGGTTGTTCCTTGGTGTTCTTAGTGTTGTGATCCTTTGGTTGTTCCTTGGTGTTCCTTAGTTGGGTATGATCCTTTGGTTGTTCCTTGGTGTCCCTTAGTGTTGGGTATGATCCTTTGGTTGTTCCTTGGTGTTCCTTAGTGTTGGGTATGATCCTTTGTTTTTCCTTGGTGTTCTTAGTGTTGTTCCTTGGTGTTCCTTAGTGTTGCAGGTCCGTTTGTCAATGTCGAATAAAATGCAAAGGGACGGCCTTCAATATCAGCAATTAAATAGTTAACCAACTACATATTCGGGATTTTGATTGGTTGGTGTTTAATCCACGTGACCTCGCTTAGTCTATAAATTTAAGTAGTGGATTGCAGCACGTCTTATATACAAAAATAGTATTTGTTGATGTTTTTTTTAAATTTTTACATAGTTTGAAAGTTGATTATATGTTTACGTATACGCATTAAAAATGTCTATTTTATAAATAATTTGAGTTGGTGAGCAAACATTTTGGTGAAATCAATGTTTGGAAATTTTTTTACTTGTGTTTCCAATCGTTGATGTAGGATCCTGTGATAGTTTTAAGGCCATGGGATTTAGAGCCTGCCGGAGTGCAGCTTAGTGCAATATATTCAGCAACGCAGTTCAGCAAACATGTCGTAATTCTTTGTGTGTAAGACGCACTATTTTTTGAAAAAAGCTTCAGCAAAGTATTAGCGGTGCGTATTATACTACGAGCTTAAAAGCAGACCATATGGACGTCTAGCCAACTTAAGTACAAAAGTGGAATGCTGATGTCACCATTAAAAGCAGTCCAGTTGGACGTCATTTAAGCCGTCTAGGCAAAGTAAATACAAAAGTGGAGTGCTGGATGTCACCAGAATTCCATCCTTAAGCATCAGAAATACATTTTTTGAAAGAAAACGAAATGAAAAGTTGGAATACGAACAAAGAAGAAGAAGAAGAAGTAATTAACCAAGAAAGGAAAGGTGGAAATGGAAAGAAAGAGAGAAAATAGATTTTAGAAAAAGATATTGAGCAAGATGTAATGAAAAGAACGTGAAATAACAGGAAAAAAGAAGAAAGAAGGAAAAATTAAAGAAAGAACGAAGGAAAGAAAAAAAGATAGAAAGAAGGAATGAAGGAAAGAGTTAGAAAGAAAGAAGATGGAAAAAGTAAAAAAGAAAAAAGAAAGAAAGAAAGAAGAAAAAGAAGAAGAAGAAAGAAAGAAAAAAGGGGAAAAAGACAAGAAAGAAAGAAGGAAGGAAATAAGCTATAGGAAAAAAAAAAAAAGAAAAAAGAAAGAAGAAAGAAAGAAAGAAAGAAGGAAAGAAGTCATTAGAAATAAAGAAAAAAAGAAAAAGAGAAGTCAAGAAAGGAAATAAGTCATTAGAAAGAAAGAAAGAAAGAAAGAAAGAAAAGAAAAGAAAGAATGAATTAATAAAAGTAAGAGAAAGAAAATAAATTTTACAAGAAGAAAATATTGAGGAATGTGTATTAGATTTTTTCCATTTCGCTGAATTTTTTGGATAAGACTTGAAAATTTTCCTCATCTTTATTGTTATCTGTACAACGTTTCGACTGATGTGCCTTCGGCCTTCTTCGTGTATTTCTTTTCGGACTCGTGGATTGAATAAAGAGCTGGGTTCAAAGTTCCGTAATGGCTTTCGATTACAACGTGAAGGTTTCCGAGTTCGAAAAGTTCCCGAGTTCGGAATCCGACAGGAAATACCTGAAGAAGGCCGGAGGGCACATCGGCCGAAACACTTTACAGATAACAATAAAGATAAGGACAATAGTCCGAATGATCCAAATAATACAGATTTTCTACACATTGTATTTTTACCTCACTAATCTTAGGAAATATTAATTAATACAAATATCTATTTACTGTATCGACTGAAATAGAATAGAGGACTCTTGTAAAGTTAAAGTAGCGATCACATTAAATCAACGACTCTTGGTAACTGTCAGTTTCTCGACTATGTGATTTTCAATATATTTATCAAACACCTCCGCACGAGTAGGATGTGAGACAAGGTCAATTTCTTAAACGGGGTTTAACAGGTTTGAATTCAGAATGTTCCTTCCCCTAGACCGGTTGCCTAACCAAGTTAAAGAGCCCAGTCTGTTACCCATAGGTGGAAGAATAATAATTGGATTCGTACCTTTCCCAAGGGTATTAGTGCTATGTGAAATGCTAACAACCTCGTCTAGGATTTGAGCCCGTGTCCATTAGGGTAGGTCGTTTTTTCACTTAAAAAATATTCAAATTGTCCATCTATGCGAAAGTTGTGTGTTAGTATACTGAATACTGATACCAAAAATTATATCCTTTATTTGCACCATTGTTTGAGGAAATAGCATCAAAGATCGTCTACTAAAATGCCCTAAAAATTCTCGTTAACTAAAGGCTAAATTTTACGAAAACGAGGATTTTTAGTGCATTTTGATAGACGATCTTTGATGCTATTTCTTCAAACAATGGTGCAAGTAAAATATCTCATTTTTGGTATCAGTATTCAGTATCATCATCATCATCATCATGTCGCGTATGCAGCACGGGTATCCATGACAATCTCTCGCCAACCTTCCCTATCATTCATTACACCTGGGAGCTCCTCTGCGGAGCAGCCAGTATCTTTGCCAGCTGGTCAATGTAGGTCCTTGCTGGGCGCCCCACACTTGCATATCCATGTGTTGACTTCCACAGGAGAATGTCGCTTAGGAGTTCATCCTTGCTTCTCCAACAGTGTCCTGCATGCCTTGTCCGTCTCCCTCAGATAGTTTGTGAGATGGGGAGCAGGTGACCGTACAGCTGTTTCCCTGTGGGGTGCTGTTTCCACGACTTGTTCATCTAGCTTATTCTCAAGACGCTTTGTTAGGGTCCAAGTGGTGCAGCCATATAGCAGCACTAAGGAAGCGCGTGGTGTAATAGTTAAAGTCATGGGAAATGGACTCGTCGCCCCGAGTTCAATTCCTGGATATGGTAATTGCATTTTCACTTAGCGCTAATACCCTTGGGAAAGGTATGAATCCTACTCTCCCTCCAACTATGGATAAATAGTAGGGCAGACTGGGCTCTTTAACCTTGGTTAGGCAACTGGTCTAGGAGAAGGAAAACTCTGAATTCAAACCTGTTGAACTCCGCTTAAGAAATTGGCCTTGTGTCACATCCTGCTCGTGCGGAGGGGTTGGTAAATATATATATAGCAGCACTGATATAACCACAGCCTGGAAGAACTGTCGCTTCAGCTTGTCAGTATTCAGTATTCCGTATTCAGTATACTAACACACAACGTTCGCATAGACGGACAATTTGATATCTTTATTATAATGGAGATTGTGTGTTTTTCTGTCTGTAACCGAAACTATATTCCTACTCAAGTCACAATTCTCTTAGTAATTGGCATCACATTCTCCATGATTTCATTTTTATCTAAACCTCAATTATTAATAAAATTGTCTTACATTATCAATACTGTTAACTATATCTACATACTAATAACATGCAATTGTATTTATATATACAACAAAATAGTGGTTTACAGTGTGAACGGGAAGGCTAATTTGCATATTAATATTTAAAAATCGAATTTAATAAATATGTGCTTAGTATTATTGATTTCTAACTGTTTGGTTTTATTTTAATGAATATAAGCAAAAATCTCTTCAATGAATCTTAAATGAAATCCATTAACAAGATAAAAATAACTGTCATTTTATTCTTTACTTCCTCTTATAACTAAATACTTAAATTAGAAAAATAACAATGAAAGACGAGAGTGATGGAAGAGTAAGTTTCAGTTGTTCCATTTTTATTATACTCCCTCTGTTTCAAATCTTTTTATCTGTATTCTTATTTAGTTTCATTAGCCTTTCTAATTTAATACAATATTTTATTATATTAAAACTTAAATACTTGCACCCGGAGGGTGCATATATTTGCTAGTTTTTTTAAAGTGAAAAATCGACCTACCCTAGGGTCTATTTACTACAACGGTAACCATTACACCACACGCGCCTCGAAACACCCGTCATTTATTGCCATTTCTGATAGCTTTCAGCTCTGTGGGTCCTCCGGGCAAGAAATTTTGTTCGTGATCGACATTTTCCGTGTATCATGACATCAAAGGCGAGTCACTCCATGAACAGGGCGTCTCTGGACAGCGGAAATTGAGGTTCTACCGTTACGATATGCCCAGAGAAAGCAATGTCTCTTAGAGCCGTTTTCCTTGTAGCTATAGCAAATTGTTATGTCACCTCCTAGCGGTAGTTGGGAAAATTCATCCTGCAGGCAAGTGTAGATATTCCAAAAGATAGATACGAACAGTTGGATGGTTATAGGGATAGAAAGATAGTTAGATAGATATAAAATTACTAAGATAGAGATACATTTAATTCGATATATATAGAATTAGGTAGATAGATAGATATGAACAAATATAGATAAATGGGGAGTTGGAAACAAACATATATATATATATATATATGTAATATATATATATATATATATATATTATATATATATATATATATATTAAATATTTGACAAAATACAGGTTCAATAAAATGAGTGATATTTATTCAGCCAACGCTGCAGTGTTTCGATCTTTGTAGTAGATCTTCTTCAAGGCTTTTGTTGATTTGAATAATTTTTATTTAAATAAATCTTATTTTTCCTTAAATCAACAAAAGCCCTGAAGAAGATCTACTAAACAGATTGAAACACTGCAGCGTTGGCTGAATAAATATCACTTATTTTATTGAACCTGTATTTTTGTCAAATATTTAATATATTACATTTATTGAACCATTGTTTTTTCAAATTTTTCACTATATTACATACCGTCGGATTCAATCATCATAACATAGAATAAATACACTTAAAATTTGAACATGCATCATTAGACAGTCCTCATTGTTTTTTTAAAACAAGTTTTAATAAATACATGACTGGTATAATATATCTATATATAGTTTGTTTTATTTTAATACATATTCAAAGTTTACATTTCAAATTGTTTTATTTTTTACTTCTTTAATGAATTTGATAATTTTACTTACTTAGGGTCCAAACTCACTGACATTGAATTTTTTACTCCCACTCCTCAGGCAATATGTTTCAAAAAGTCTATTTTTACATCGCCCGGAGGGTGTTATTTATTTTGTACTAGTAAATATATATATATATATATGTGTGTGTGTGTGTGTGTGTGTGTGTTTGCTAGTAAAAAAAATTTTGTATATCGTTTTGAATAAATAGTTAGTCATCTCATCGCTCGCTTCACTTATACTATCAGTTCCACGGCCGGAAATATGCCTCGACAAATCGACATTCAATTACCATTCCGCCTTGGCACCATGGTGTCAAAGAGGTTTTTAATTCTGTTCAATGTCAACAAAAGAAACGGTAGGTTCAACGCCGAAGAATTGTCTTTATTGTTCAGCGACATTTCCCCATGTTGATCAAAGTCAACGAAAAGTAGTTTATAATTAGAGGGGGGTGTAGTTAGTATTTAATAGGCCCCGTTTTTTCCACGGCGTTGTCATGAAACTCTGTGTCGTCACTCTCTAAGGATGACATTTAAAAGCGAAGTAGCAATGGGCTGTGCGCGTGGCATGTGTGGGTTTCGGTCGTTAGCATTTGCTGGTTGTTAAAAGTGGATGTGGTGTCAACAGTATTGACAAGGGATGAAGATGTCGACGACGACCTCCCGAAAAAGGATTCTGATATAAAGTGGAAATCTTTAGTGATAAAATGAATGGGATTTATGGAAATTAAAAAGAGAGTGAGGACGAAGAAATCGTTATGAAAGAAAAGATCATGAATAAACACTAGGGAAGAAAGAAGGAGAAGAAAACAAATGAGTAAATGAAAAAGAAGAAGAAGAAGAAGAAGAAGAAGAAGAAGTGAAATGAGTAAAAGAAGAAGAAGAAGAAGGGAAATGAGTGAATGAAGAAGAAGAAGAAAAAGAAGAAGGTGATGCGAGAAGAAGAAGAAGAAGAAGAAGAAGAAGAAGAAGGTGATGCGAAGAAGAAGAAGAAGAAGAAGAGGAAGGGAAATGGGTGAATCTGACTAAAAACATCTCTTTCTAATCTAAACCGGAAGAGGGTCTTCTCCATCGATTCTCACGGAAGGATCAGGACTGAGGTCAAACCTTGTCATTCAATCCTTCAAGGCCGCCGTCTGAACTTCTAACAGCCATTTTGATTTCTACACTACTGTTCATAAATATTAGGAATCTAATAATTATGTAACACGATGGTGGAAGTTCGATTTAACAGAAGAAAGTTTATTTAACTTTTCTTTGTCTTATCGCTAATATTTCCTTATCTTTATGAAAGTCAAGCGAACAGTGTTGTAATTAGGTGTCTGTTTAATTCAAACAAGTTCGGCATTGTCACCATGAAGTCAAAATAGTTTTCCCTTGTTTGCGCAAAGATGACCTTTAGAATTAATGCAATTTCGCTGTTTGCGTGGCATGTGCAGTCGGTCATTAACATTTGCTTGTGGTTAAAATTGGACATGGACACTCACTAGTGTTGACTGCGCTTTAAAAGTTAAGACTGTCGAGTGAAAATGTTACCGAGGAAATGAAAATGAATCATTGAAGGCCAAAGAGAGATAGAGAGAGAGAGAGATAAGAGAGAGAGAGAGGAGAGGAGAGAGAGGAGGAGAGAAAGGGGATAGAGAGAGAGAGAGTAAGGAGAGAGTAAGAGAGAGTGAGCGAAGGATAGATATAGAGAGAGAAAAGAGAGAGAGAGAGCCCAGAGAGAGAGAGAGACAGACAGGACAGACAGTATTATGCAGTATATATATATATATATATATATATATATTATATAAAACTTAAGACTGGTCGAGTGAAAATGTTACCAAGGAAATGAAAATGAATCATTGAAAGGCCAGAGAGAGAGAGAGAGAGAGAGAGAGAGAGAGAGAGAAAAGAGAGAGAGAGAGGAGAGACAAAGAGAGAGACCAGTCAGAGAGAGAGAGAGAGAGAGAGAGAGAGAGAAAAGGAGGAGAGACACGCAGAGAGAGAGAGAGAGAGAGAGAGACCTGAGTGAGTGAGCGAGGGATAGATAGAGAGAGAGAGAGAGAGAAAGGGAAAAAGACAGACAGACAGACAGACAGACAGAGACAGACAGACGGACAGACAGTATATATATATATATATATATATATATATAGATAGATAGATAGATAGATAGATATGTGTGTGGAATTAAACAAAAGGCAGGTCTTCTGTTTAACGATTTCATTGGTGATCTTTTCAAGCTTTCTGGCCAACTTGTTTTAATATTTGGATGGAATTCATGGATTAGTCCACCAAACTTCATATCCCGAGTACTTTCGGCACTTCGAAGTGCCATCATCAGGGGTGATGTGTTCCAGTTTTGTTTTTTTCAAAGTATAGGAATGGATGTGGAGGCTGGAAGTAGGAGAAAATACTTAGGGATATGAACTTCGGTGGACTAATCCACGAATTCCATCCAAATATTAAAATGTTAGCCAGAAAACTTGAAAAGATCACCAATAAAATCGTTAAACAGGAGACGTGCCTTTTGTTTAATTCCACATGTATAAATGAAAGAATGCTGCCCAAATACACACACACACACATACACACACATATATATGTGTGTGTGTGTGTGGGTGTGTGTGGGTGTGGGTGAGAAGGGTTGGGGTACTACTTTTGGAGCCATAGAGTCGACTACTTGTTGAAGAAACTTTATACACAGAAAGATTTATGATTTATTCTTAATATTTCGTGACAAAGATCTCTTCGTCAGCAGAATTCCGAAAGTCAGTTGCTAGGAATCGTTCCTTCTGTTTTGTCTCTTATATATATATATATATATATATATATATATATATATATATATATATATTAAACAATTTTTTTTTTCTGATGAAACAAAGAAAAAATACAGCGCTCAATCACAAATTGTGAGAGCTATATTTATTTAATTTGTTGATTTAAAAAAAAAAATGCTTATTATAGACAGCTACCCAGGTTGTCTTGCTAGGTCGCAATCATCAGGCTGTCAAATTAGATCTTATAGTGTTTATTTTATATGAGATTAAGAAAAGATCTTCAAATAAACACCATAAGATCTAATTTGGCAGCCTGATGATTGCGACTTAGCAAGAAAACCTGGGTAGCTGTCTATAATAAGCATTTATTTAAAAAAAAAACTCAACAAATTAAATAAATATATATATATGTGTGTGTGTGTCTCTCTCTCTCTCTCTCTCTCTCTATATATATATATATATATATATATATATATATATATAGAGAGAGAGAGAGAGAGAGAGAAAAGAGAGAGAGAGAGACACACACACACACATATATATTTATTTAATTTGTTGAGTTTTTAAAAATAAATGTATATTATATATATATATATTATATATATATATATTATGGAGAGAGAGAGAAGAGAGAAGAGAGAGAGAGAGAGAGAGAGAGAGAGAGAGAAGAGAGAGAGAGAGAGGTGTGTGGTACTATTGTAGGAGCCATACAGTCGACTACTTGTTGAAGCAACTGTTAAAAAATAAACGTTCGTAAACTTTATACACAGAAAGATTTATCTATTTTCTAACGACCTTTTCGGAGGTAAATTCAATTTTATCTTATCCCTGAGATAAAATACATTTTCATCGTCTGGCTAGTACAAGACAAAATGGAGATATTCGTATATGTAAGAGAATCATGCGATGATGAAAAAAAAATAATATCAAAAATACAACTGAGGATTTCATTCTTATATTTTATGTTGATGCGACTGTAATTTCCGAAATAGCCTTACAGGAAACGCCACATAAAACTTTATTCTTCCAAGTTTTCGATGATAATTGTAATTATCTGTGGAACAGAAGTTTCCCATGAATCTGTCATATATATGTATATATATATATATATATATATATATATATATATATATGTATGTATGTATGTATATATATACATACGTGGTGAGGTACAGGCTTTTGTGTATAAGTATCTTAGAATAGAGATTCGGTTTATGATATATATATACGTGCTGAGGTACAGGCTTTTCGGAAATAAGTATCTTAATATAATAGAGATTCGGTTTATGATATATATATACGTGCTGAGGTACAGGCTTTTCGGAAATAAGTATCTTTATATAATAGAGATTCGGTGTATGAATATATACGTACTATGTACAGGCTTTTCGGAAATAAGTATCTTAATATAATCGAGATTCGGTGTATGAATATATACGTACCTAGGTACAGGCTTTTCGGATATAAGTATCTAATATAATAGAGATTCGGTGTATGATATATATACGTGCTGAGTTACAAGCTTTTGGGTATAAGTATCTTTATATAATAGAGATTCGGTGTATGATATATATACGTGCTGAGTTACAGGCTTTTGGGTATAAGTATCTTATAGTAGAGATTCGGTTTATGATATATATATATATATACGTGCTGAGGTACAGGCGTTTCGGAAATAAGTATCTTAATATAATAGACATTCGGTGTATGATATATATACGTGCTGAGTTACAGGCTTTTGGGTATAAGTATCTTTATATAATAGAGATTCGGTGTATGATATATATATACGTGGTGAGGTACAGACATTTGTGTATAAGTATCTTAGAATAGAGATTCGGTTTATGATATATATATACGTGCTGAGGTACAGGCTTTTCGGAAATAAGTATCTTAATATAATCGAGATTCGGTGTATGAATATATACGTACTTAGGTACAGGCTTTTCGGATATAAGTATCTTAATATAATAGACATTCGGTGTATGATATATATACGTGCTGAGTTACAGGCTTTTGGATATAAGTATCTTAATATAATAGAGATTCGGTGTATGATATATATACGTGCTGAGTTACAGGCTTTTATGTATAAGTATCTTAATATAATAGAGATTCAGTGTATGATATATATACGTGCTGAGTTACAGGCTTTTGGGTATAAGTATCTTATAGTAGAGATTCGGTTTATGATATATATATATACGTGCTGAGGTACAGGCTTTTCGGAAATAAGTATCTTAATATAATCGAGATTCGGTGTATGAATATATACGTACTTAGGTACAGGCTTTTTGGATATAAGTATCTTAATATAATAGATATTCGGTGTATGATATATATACGTGCTGAGTTACAGGCTTTTTGGATATAAGTATCTTAATATAATAGACATTCGGTGTATGATATATATACGTGCTGAGTTACAGGCTTTTGGGTATAATTATCTTAATATAATAAAGATTCGGTGTATGATATATATCCATGCTAAAGTACAGACTTTTCGGATATAAGTATCTTTATATAATAGAGATACGGTGTATGAATATATACATGCTGAGGTACAGGTTTTCGGATATAAGGAGCTTATTATAATAGAGATTCGGTGTATGATATATATATATACGTGCTGAGTTACAAGCTTGTCCCGTATATTAATCTTAATACAATAGACATTCGGTGTATGATATATATATATATATATATATTATATATATATATATATATATATATATATATATATATACGTGGTGAGGTACAGACTTTTGTGTATAAGTATCTTAGAATAGAGATTCGCTTTATGATATATATATATACGTGCTGAGGTACAGGCTTTTCGGAAATAAGTATCTTAATATAATCGAGATTCGGTGTATGAATATATACGTACTATGTACAGGCTTTTCGGAAATAAGTATCTTAATATAATAGACATTCGGTGTATGATATATATACGTGCTGAGTTACAGGCTTTTGGGTGTGAGTATCTTTATTTTATAGAGATTCGGTGTATGATATATATACGTGCTTTCGGGTATAAGTATCTTTATATAATAGAGATTCGGTGTATGATATATATATACGTGCTGAGTTACAAGCTTTTCCCGTATAAGTATCTAAATATAATAGACATTCGGTGTATGAAAATACATGTACTGAGGTACAGGCTTTTCAGATATAAGTATCTTTATATAACAGAGATTCGGTGTATGAATATATACGTGTTGAGGTACAGGCTTTTCAGATATAAGTATCTTAATATAATAGAGATTCGGTGTATGATATATATACGTGCTGAGTTACTGGCTTTTGGGTATAAGTATCTTTATATAATAGAGATTCGGTGTATGATATATATACGTGCTGAGTTACTGGCTTTTGGGTATAAGTATCTTTATATAATAGAGATTCGGTGTATGATATATATACGTGGTGAGGTACAGACATTTGTGTATAAGTATCTTAGAATAGAGATTCGGTTTATGATATATATATACGTGCTGAGGTACAGGCTTTTCGGAAATAAGTATCTTAATATAATCGAGATTCGGTGTATGAATATATACGTACTTAGGTACAGGCTTTTTGGATATAAGTATCTTTATATAATAGACATTCGGTGTATGATATATATACGTGCTGAGGTACAGGCTTTTCGGAAATAAGTATCTTAATATAATCGAGATTCGGTGTATGAATATATACGTACCTAGGTACAGGCTTTTCGGATATAAGTATCTTAATATAATAGACATTCGGTGTATGATATATATACTTGCTGAGTTACAGGCTTTTCGGATTTAAGGATCTTAATATAATAGAGATTCGGTGTATGAATATATATGTGCTGAGGTACAGGCTTTTCAGATATAAGTATCTTAATATAATAGAGATTCGGTGTATGATATATATATACGTGCTGAGGTACAGGCTTTTCAGATATAAGTATCTTAATATAATAGACATTCGGTGTATGATATATATACGTGCTGAGTTACAGGCTTTTGGGTATAAGTATCTTAATATAATCGAGATTCGGTGTATGAATATATACGTACTTAGGTACAGGCTTTTCGGATATAAGTATCTTAATATAATAGACATTCGGTGTATGATATATATACGTGCTGAATTACAGGCTTTTGGGTATAAGTATCTTTATATAATAGAGATACGGTGTATGATATGTATACGTGCTGAGTTACAGGCTTTTGGATATAAGGATCTTATTATAATAGATATTCGGTGTATGAATATATACGTGCTGAGTTACTGGCTTTTCGGTATAAGTATCTTAATATAATAGACATTCGGTGTATGATATATATACGTGTTGAGTTACAGGCTTTTGGGTATAAGTATCTTAATATAATAGACATTCGGTGTATGATATATATACGTGCTGAGTTACAGGCTTTTGGGTATAATTATCTTAATATAATAAAGATTCGGTGTATGATATATATCCATGCTAAAGTACAGACTTTTCGGATATAAGTATCTTTATATAATAGAGATGCGGTGTATGAATATATACATGCTGAGGTACAGGTTTTCGGATATAAGGATCTTATTATAATAGAGATTCGGTGTATGATATATATATACGTGCTGAGTTACAAGCTTTTCCCGTATAATTATCTTAATACAATAGACATTCGGTGTATTATATATATATATATATATATATATATATATATATATATATATATACGTGGCGAAGGTACAGGCTTTGTGTATAAAGTACTTATAGTAGAGATTCGGTTTATGATATCTATATATACGTGCTGAGGTACAGGCTTTTCGGAAATAAGTATCTCAATATAATCGAGATTCGGTGTATGAATATATACGTACTTAGGTACAGGCTTTTCGGATATAAGTATCTTAATATAATAGACATTCGGTGTATGATATATATACGTGCTGAGTTACAGGCTTTTGGGTATAAGTATCTTAATATAATAGACATTCGGTGTATGAATATATATACGTGCTGAGGTACAGACTTTTCGGATATAAGTATCTTAATATAATAGATATTCGGTGTATGATATATATACGTGCTGAGTTACAGGCTTTTAGGTATAAGTATCTTTATATAATAGAGATACGGTGTATGATATATATACGTGTTAAGTTACAGGCTTTTGGGTATAAGTATCTTAATATAATAGAGATTCGGTGTATGATATATATACGTGCTGAGTTACAGGCTTTTGGGTATAAGTATCTTAATATAATAGAGAGATTCGGTGTATGATATATATACGTGCTGAGTTACAGGCTTTTGGGTATAAGTATCTTTATATAATAGAGATTCGATGTATGAATTATACGTGTTGGAGTACAGGCTTTTTCGCGAAATAAGTATCTTAATATAATAGACATTCGGTGTATGATATATATACGTGCTGAGTTACAGGCTTTTGGGTATAAGTATCTTTATATAATAGAGATTCGGTGTATGATATATATATATACATGCTAAGTTACAAGCTTTTCCCGTATAAGTATCTAAATATAATAGACATTCGGTGTATGAAAATACATATACTGAGGTACAGGCTTTTCGGATATAAGTATCTTTATATAATAGAGATTCGGTGTATGAATGTATACGTGTTGAGGTACAGGCTTTTCGGATCTAAGTATCTTAATATAATAGAGATTCGGTGTATGAATATATACGTGCTGAGAGGTACAGGCTTTTCGGATATAAGTATATCTCTATTATATAATGAGCTGTCGATCAATTTTTATCTCTAACGCAAACTACGTCACTGCTTACGTCACAGTCACTTCAGGAATTATGGAAGATTATCAAAATGAGTGTTTAATTTATATTCAATGTCACTACCACATAAAACAAAGGGCGTAATGTTGAATATATATATTTTTTTCTTCTTCCTAGACAAGGTGCTTAACGAAGGTTAAACAGACACACTCATTACACACAGAGTAAGACTGGTTATTTCCTATAAGTCCAACATAAATAAAGAGGAAACCACTCTTGACTGATAAATTATTTATTTATTTTCCCATTAAAGTAACCCTAATCCTAACCCTAACCCTAACCCTAACCCTAAACCGGTTTCTGTTTTCCTAAATAGATCAATATATAAATAAATAATCTATCAGTCAAGAGGGTTTATGTTGGACTTATAGGAAAAATAACCCAGAGTAGACTGGGGTTATATTTTTATTTCTAGGTTAGGCAACCAATCCAGGAGAAGGAAAACTCTAAATTCAAACCAGTTTGATTCCCTTATAATTGACCTTGTGCCAATCCTGTCCGTGGCGTTGGGGCTAGATTGATTTCATTCCTCTTCAAATGCTTGTTGGTTGAAATCACGGAGACGTTAATTCTTTTCTTCTTTTCTTTTTTTACCAAATCTCATATTGTAATTAAAATTCGGCAAATTTACTATTTAACAAACATCTTTTAACTATGTGTCATTATACATATTTGTCTCCTAACATTATCTAAGTTTGGCACTGTTGAATTATATTTGATATAAGGCATGGGCAAATGCGTCACTCTAGATATAGACTCAATGACTACCACTGACCTGGGTTGGAAATTTCTATTGCTCCACACTGCCACTGCTGCCTGCACTGACTGGTTCTGCTGTATAATAGACACACCCCGTTCTGAGTTATTTTCATTGACATTTGGATTCTCTTGAACGAAGACTTACAAGGAATACGTTAATACTGGATTCTTATTGGCTTGCTTACTTATTCATTACATCTGGAAACGAGGATGGCTGCCAGATACTTAACAGGCACAAGGTCGGTATTCTGGAGTACTTAGTTGAGAATATAAACTCACTAATAAAGCCTAGGTCGTTAATCATCGCATACGCAAGGTGCTGCTTTTCCCCCGGCCCCCCAATCTTCTTTCATTTGGATACGCATGTTGCCATACGTCGCCTTGCGTTTTGTGTTCGACCGCTTTTTCTTTCCTGAAACGCCGCCCCACCACATTCCTCTACCCCTGTCCCTATCCTCTCAAATTTGTTCTCATTAAAAGCTTTCCCACAAATAAGGGAAAACCACTTGTCACTTTGATATTGAGTTGCGGGTCTGTTGTCATTCGCGTGCACCGAGAGATTCGACGGAGAACAATCTTTTAGTGTTCTCGAATTGGAATGTTCGCTGATTCTTTATGCTTTCTTGCGAGGTGGACTTGATTGCGTTGGTTTGGTTTGGTTTACGGCAATATCAAACCTCAATGGGTCATTTATGCCGACAAAGTTGTAAAATAAATCAATTTCTTAACGATTAATTCAGAATTTGCTTTACTGAAACTCATGTTCATTTAACCCATACATGGCGACCCTAAAAGGTACTACCACTCCGGGTCAAAGTGGACCAAGAGAGCAATGGTGAGAAGGGGTTGCTCCACATTCCCCAGACCCCAAAACTGGAACCTCACCACTGATAGAGTTTTAAACGTCATCCCAGCACATGTAGACCCTCAGTCACCGCCCTTCTAATAGTCTGGAATATCTCTCTCGT
>CM042174.1:56001086-56003586 GCA_023376005.1 Doryteuthis pealeii
ACCATTCAGCGCTATGTCTATGCTTCATTTGTTCATTTCTATCGGTGGTAAATACAGCTTCAAAATTGGCACTTTTATGACACACCTTGTATTCTGAAAAAGATTAACGTTCTATTCATTGTCATTTCTACTTCGTAAATACAGCTTCAAACTTGCACTTTTTACACACTTTGTATTCTGAAAAAGATTAACGTTCTATTCATTGTTCATTTCTATCTTGTAAAATACAGCTTCAAACTTGGCACTTTTATGACACACCTTGTATTCTGAAAAATTAACGTTCCATTCATTGTTCATTTCTATCTTGGTAAATACAGCTTCAAACTTGGCACTTTTATGACACACCTTGTATTCTGAAAAAAATTAACGTTCTATTCATTGTTCATTTCTATCTTGGTAAATACAGCTTCAAAAATTGGCACTTTTATGACACACCTTGTATTCTGAAAAAATTAACGTTCCATTCATTGTCATTTCTATCTTGGTAAATACAGCTTCAAACTGCACTTTTATGACACACCTTGTATTCTGAAAAAAATTAACGTTCTATTCATTGTTCATTTCTATCTTGGTAAATACAGTTTCAAACTTGGCACTTTATGACACACTTTGTATTCTGAGAAAAATTAACGTTCCATTCATTTGTTCATTTCTATCTTGGTAAATACAGCTTCAAACTTCTTTTATCTTTGTATTCTGAAAAAATTAACGTTCATTCATTGTTCATTTCTATCTTGGTAAATACAGCTTCAAATTGCACTTTATGACACACCTTGTATTCTGAAAAAAATTAACGTTCTATTCATTGTTCATTTCTATCTTGGTAAATACAGCTTCAAATTGGCACTTTTATGACACACCTTGTATTCTGAAAAAATTAACGTTCCATTCATTGTTCATTTTCTATCTTGGTAAATACAGCTTCAAAATTGGCACTTTTATGACACACCTTGAATTTCTGAAAAAAATTAACGTTTCATTCATTGTTCATTTCTATCTTGGTAAATACAGCTTCAAAATTGGCACTTTTATGACACACCTTGAATTCTGAAAAAAATTAACGTTCATTCATTGTTCTTTCTATCTTGGTAAATACAGCTTCAAAACTTGGCACTTTTATGACACACCTTGAATTCTGAAAAAAATTAACGTTCCATTCATTGTTCATTTCTATCTTGGTAAATACAGCTTCAAAAAATTGGCACTTTTATGACACACCTTGAATTCTGAAAAAAATTAACGTTCCATTCATTGTTCATTTCTATCTTGGTAAATACAGCTTCAAAATTGGCACTTTTATGACACACCTTGAATTCTGAAAAAAATTAACGTTCCATTCATTGTTCATTTCTATCTTGGTAAATACAGCTTCAAACTTGGCACTTTTATGACACACCTTGTATTCTGAAAAAAAATCAACGTTCAATTCATTGTTCATTTCTATCATGGTAAATACAGCTTCAAACTTGGCACACCTTGTATTCTGAAAAAATTAACGTTCCATTCATTTCTGTATTGCTAAATGCAGCTTCAAACTCGACACGTTCATGATACACCTTGGATTCTGAAAAAAATTAACGTTCCATTCATTGTTCATTTTATCTTGGTAAATACAGCTTCAAACTTGGCACTTTTATGAAACACCTGAATTCTGAAAAAAATTAACTAGTATACTAACATAGTTTATACAGAGGCAGATAAGTCAATGTGTGCTTCCTTCTTCCACTTCTTTATTTTCCAATGATGCTCCAATGATATAAATTAGACCTCATCCCAGAGTGAGCTATAGATATACTTCTCATTTCAGATATCTATTATTATACTAAAGCTGAGTTAATCAACTTTTGCTTCCTAAAGGTTTTTTTACTGTTTAGTTTAATGACAGAAAAATTATAATAAATTATTCCTTACTTTTAGGATTGAAATATGTTTGGAAAAAAATGCTGTTTTAATTGGTTCTAATTAGTCGTAATTTGCCATTAATACCTAAAACCGACCAATCTCTTACTTTACTCTGTGTCTATCTCTTTCTTCCCCTCTATGTATCTCTTGACTACCTCCTCGTTATATAATGTTACTTTCTCTGGAGAGTAGAGAGAGAGAGAGAGAGAGAGAGAGTGAGAGAAAGAAAGAGAGAGAGAGCCGGGAGAATTTGAAATGTATTTCTATGTTAAATTTCACAACAAGCACCCGTAGCTTAAATAAGGTCAAACATTTCCTAACAAAATGATTTTAATGTTTCGTTCGGCCGTATTTTTTTATTTTATTCGCTTTGCTAACTCCCTTTTCCCTTATCTCAATTATCTACCTCAGAAGCTGAATGGGTGACCCAAATGCGTCATTTTTTGTCTAGTATATATATGTGTATATATTTACCAACCCCACCGCACAAGCAGTTCACCATCTTTTTTTTGTCTGTGTCTTTCTTATGTTTCTTGTATGTGAACATGAACATATGGTTTATTTTCAATGTCCTTATTCGCCCAAATTCTATAACCAC
>CM042174.1:56008586-56013586 GCA_023376005.1 Doryteuthis pealeii
CCTTCTATACCCGGCCTCGGCTGGGGGTCCAGTGTGCTTCGGCCTCTGGACCGGTGAAGTACAGTTAATGGCATCGATCCAGGGGTGCCATCCCCCCAGATCCTTGCAATTTTTATGTGCCCACGTAAAAACGAGACCTTGTGTCCAGCCCTCATAAGTGGGATGAGCAGGCAAATACCCCCCCCCTAGAAGTATCTTAAAAGTTCACTCGGTTTTCATTTCTAGTGCGGGGGTGTACTGTTAAGAGTCGGAGGAAATGGACTCGTCGACCCTAGTTCAATTCCTGGACTTCCTAGTTCAATTCCTCCAACGTCATAATGTTACACTAAAGATATACAATTATGACGTTTGCGGAGTGCTAATGACGAAACCATTGCATGGCTTGCACGCTTTGTGAAACAACAATGCTTCCGTTTTGAATTTAAATTATGTTCTGCTTCTCTCTCGATGAGTTCGGATTAAAAACAAGCTCCGATTATGATTTTTATAAATCGAAATATTGTTCAATATTAGCTATGAATATGATATATAATATTTTCATTTTAACAGCATTGTGTGTTTTCATACCATTTTATCTATCTATCTATCTATCTATATATATATATATATATATATATATATATATATATATGTATATAAATTCACAAACTCCAACTTAATGATATATTGATTGAGGACGGAAAAAGCCTCTCTCTGTTGACGGTCTATTTACGAAGTACAGCTGTTAATTCTGTGTTTCTAAGAGTTCTCGTTCGACTCACAGGAAACCATTAAATCATAAGAATTTCCATAAGAACCATTTTTTTTTATTTGACATGCGTAAATCCTCTTTACGATGCAATAAAGTAAGCTACTCATTTAAAATTCCATCCGTCAGTTGAATTATGGGAATTCTTTATTGTAACAGGCCCGCACGTACGTACGGTCACAGCCGTATCTTCGATGATATTATCTTTTACAAGAATATCATTCTGACGTTAAACAGGAACGTGACGAGGGACGTAGAATTGCGACAGGTAAAAAGGCGCCAAGTGTGAGTATGTCAGCTTTGTAGATTTCGTGCGCAAGTGCTCGAAGCGATGTTTCTTGCAAAACAAAATAATAAACACGTTGACCTTTAAGGCGATGTTTTCAGTGCGCCGTCTATTACGATCGCCGGCGGATTAAAATTGGGACCATATGACCTTTAGGCACCCCTTTTTGATCTCGATTAAGAAAGGACATGTTTTTAATTTACACCGTCAATATCCAGTTGTTTTAACGTACAATTTTTAGATTTAAAAAAAAATTATAAAACTAACCCCTAACCCTAACCCCTAACCCTAACCCCTAACAAACAACCGGATATTGACGGTGTAAATGAAATACATGTCCTTTCTTAATCGAGATCAAAAAGGGGTGCCTAAAGGTAATATGGTCCGAAAAGTGTTAGGCTAACGATGGAGTATTTATTTGTGATATTTACGATATCTTTGTGCGAATTTTTGAGATGTGGCGCGCCCTCATTTTTATTGTTATATAGACAACGTTTCGGCCGATGTGCCCTCCCGTCTTCTTCAGGTGCGCCGTCCATTACGAGCGCCAACGGGTAAAAATTGTTAGGCTAACGATGGCGTCTTTAATCGAGTTATTTACGATATTTACGGATGAAAATGTCCATGCAAACGATGGGGTCTTATTTCGAGATATTTACGATGTTATCATTGAATATTTTAGATAAGCACTCGCCCTTATCGTCATTGTTATATAGATAATGTTTGGGTTGATTTGCCTTCAGACTTCTTCAAGTCTTTCTTGTCGAACTCTCTCTCTCTCTCTCTCTCTCTCTCTCTCTCTCTCTCTCTCTCCTCTCTCTCTCTCTCTCTCTTCAAATCCTGGACTAGGCTTTTCATTTCACATAGCTCACCTTTATTGTCATATAGACAAAGTTTCGGTTTATGTGCCCTCTGGTCTTCTTCAAGTGTTACTTCGCTCTCTCTCTCTCTCTCTCTCTCTCTCTCTCTCTCTCTCTCTCTCTCCCTCTCTCTCTCTCAAATCCTGGTCTAGGCTGTTTGCATTCCACAAAGTGCTAATACCATTGGGAAAGGTATGAATCTAAATATTCGCTTTCCAGCTATGGGTAGATAGTAGCGTGAATTGGACTCTTTCACCTTGGTACGCCAATAAATCAGGGAGAAAGAAAACCCTGAATTCAAACCTCGTAAACTCCTCTTTAGAAATTGACCTTGTGCTGCATCCTGCTCGTGTGGAGGGATTGGTAGATATGTATATACATTGAATCAACGTACAACGCTAAACGACCACAACCATATTTATCTTCACTCCACACTTTGGGGGGGCTTTTTTTTTCAATTAAATTTATCATATAAAGAAAAGTAATATTAGAAAATGTGTTCACTTTCGTCCATGACCAGGGTACTAAGTAGTCATGTGACTTACAACAATCCATTTTGGCTAGATGTTACATAATTATTAGATACCTAATATTTATGTGCAATAGTGTAGAAATCAAAATGCCCGTTATAAGCTCCAGCCCATGGCCTTGAAGGATTTGAATGACAAGGCTTGACCTGCCCTGTTCCTTCCTTCCGGTGGATACCGTGAGAATCGGTGGAGAAGACCCTCTTCCGGTTTAGATTAGAAATAGATTTTAGTCAGTCGGCGAGAAACCACGACGGTGGTGAGTCGTGTTATACACGCCCCGACTCGATCTGCGCAGGTAGTCTGGTGGGGGATTTCGAGAATAAAATATGATCAAAGTAAATCGAAGTCTTGTGTTATTATCTAAAAGCTACCAATGACACGGGGCTTCTGATAAAGAGAAATCCCCAATGGAAGACCAGACACGAAGTCCCCAAGAGAAGTCCAGACGCTAGCAAAGACGCTAGAAGAAGAACCTAAGATAAAAAGCTGTTGTCGCTGAAGACGATAAGGAAAGGCTAAAAAAAGCTTGTTCACCGAGAAGTTTACTAAGGACTAAAAACTCGAAGTTGAATCCAGTTAAAATACACCTCTTGTTAAGACAGAGATTATTAGGAACCCTCTCTCTCTCAAAAATTGCAGTGAAGTTTTTATTATAATAAACTTCTGAAAAAAAAACCCAGCATTATCGTATTATTTCCACTACACCAAAGAAATCTTTTTATGAATGGACTCACGACGCAAACAAGATAGTAAAGTCACTATCGTAAAGGGGACGACCCGTGGATAAAGTCAATTGGCCGTAACGAAGGAGCACGCGGCGTGCGTGAAGTGATATCTTCCCTTGACCAAAAGAAGTGGAGAAGGATTTTTGGGGCTAGCTAAGACTGACTGCTAGACCTGGGTCTGTGTATGTAAACAAACACCGTACGTACGAAAAGATACGAATTGTAGTGCCGAGAAAGGAAAGGCGCTACGTTAAATACTAACTGGTCCCACAACGTCACATATACACGAACTGATCCCGCTACGTTACGTATTCCTAATTGGTGCAATACGTTACACCAAGTGGAACAGCCATACACTGGCACTGGCACAGTCCACTAAATTTAACCAATTTTGAAACTGATATCCGGAAGACTTGCTTCCTACGGTACACCCTGCAGCCGTACAGTAGCACGGAGTCGGTCCATTGAATTTAGTCCATTTTTGCACAATAAACTCACGTTCAGCCATACCTGAGCAAATCCTTGACAAGAGACGGTGTCTAAAATTGTGAGATCCGAGTAGAGTGAACTTTGTCGAATACTCGTGGGCAACAGGATTTGTCCGATAACTTCTGCCCCAGAGAATGTCGCCCTTTTGTATATTTCAGTAATTTGATTTGTTCAAGATAGCGCACTGTATACTCGTGTCATTCCCATCAACCCTTTTCTCTGCGTGTTTCGTCTGAGTCCAAGTGGAGCATACACGCGCACGGACACAATCCACTAAATTTTGCCGATTTTTCAACTAATATCCAGAAGTATTGCTTCTTTCGGGACACCCTGCAGCCCTACAGTAGCACTGATATGGTCCATTGAATTTAGCCAATATTTGCACCTGATACCCGAAAAGCTTGCTTCCTTCGGAGCACCCTGCAGCCCTACAGAACACTGATGCGGTCCACTAAATTTAACCAGTTCTTGCCCCCGATATCCGGAAGGCTTGCTTCTTTCAGTGCACCCTTCATCCCTACAGTAGCACTGATACTGTTACATAATTATTAGGATACCTAATATTTATGTGCAGTAGTGTAGAAATCAAAATGGCTGTTATAAGTTGCAGCCCACGGCCTTGAAGGTTGAATGACAAGGCTTGACCTCAGTCCTAACCTTCCGGTGGATACCGTGATAATCGGTGGAGGAGACCCTCTTCCGGTTAAGATTAGAAATATATTTTCGAGTCGGCGAGAAACCACGACGGTGGTGAGTCGTGTTATACACGCTCCGACTCGATCTGCGCAGGTAGTCTGGTGGGGATTTCGAGAATAAAATATGATCTAAGTAAATCGAAGTCTTGTGTTATTATCTAAAAACTACCAATGACACAGGGCTTCTGATAAAGAGAAATCTCCAATGAAAGACCAGACACGAAGTCCCCAAGACGAAGTCCAGACATGATAGAAGAGACCTAGAAGAACTTAACATATCAAAGACGTCAGAAGAAGAATAGAAGAATAGAAGTAAGTAAATAGGTAAAGGGTATACAACAATACAAACTACTAAGTTCAGTGAATTTCTGCATAATAAACAGACCTTGTGCCACACCCGAACAACTCCGTGACACGAGACGATGCTTAAAACTTTGAGATCCGAGTACATTGAACTTTGTCGAGTACTGGTGGACAACAGGATTAGCCCGATAACTTCTGCCCCAGGGTATGTCACCCTTTTGTATATTTCCGTAATTTATTGCTCTCTACCTCCACAGTTCTTCGTCTGAAGGGGGAATTGATATTTCAATGGCAGTAAATCGTCTGTCTGTTCGCCGACTAGTGTGGCCTAATACTAGGCTTAACGTTTATCTTTCGTACAAAC
>CM042174.1:56021086-56026086 GCA_023376005.1 Doryteuthis pealeii
CTGGCAGCCATCCCTCGTTCCAGATGTAATGAATAAGTAAGCAAGCCAATAAGAATCCAGTATTAACGTATTCCTTGTAAGTCCTTCGTTCAAGAGAATCCAAATGTTAATGAAATAACTCAGAACGGTGTGTCTATTAATACAGCAGAAACAGCAGCAGCAGTGCCAGTGATTGGACAATAGAAATCCACCCCAGGTCACGTGGTAGTCAATGAGTCTATATCTAGGAGTGACCATTTGCCCCATGCCTTATATCAAATATAATTCAACAGTGCCAAACTTAGATAATGTTAGGAGACAAATATGTATAATGACACACAGTTAAGGATGTTTTTTAAATAATAAATTTGCCGAATCTTTTAATTACAATATGAGATTTGGTAAAAAAAAGAAAAGAAGAAAAGAATTAAGGTCTCCGTGATTTCAACCAACAAGCAGTTTGAAGAGGAATGAAATCAATCTAGCCCCAACGCCACGGACAGGATATGGCACAAGGTCAATTATAAAGGGAATCAAACTGGTTTGAATTTAGAGTTTTCCTTCTCCTGGATTGGTTGCCTAACCTAGAATATATAACCCAGTCTACTCTGGGTTATTTCCTATAAGTCCAACATAAACACTCTTGACTGATAGATTATTTATTTATTTATTGATCTACTCGGAAAACAGAAGACCGGTTTAGGGTTAGGGTTAGGGTTTAGGGTTAGGATTAGGGTTAGTTTAATGGGAAAATAAATAAATAATTTATCAGTCAAGAGTGGTTTCCTCTTTATTTATGTTGGACTTATAGGAAATAACCCAGTCTACTCTGCGTGTATATGAGTGTGTCTGTTAACCTTCGTTAAGCACCTAGTCTAGGAAGAAGAAAAATATATATATCAACATTGCCCTTTGTTTTAATGTGGTAGTGACATTGAATATAAATTAAACACTCATTGATAATCTTCCATAATTCCTGAAGTGACTGTGACGTAAGCAGTGACGTAGTTTCGGTTACAGATAAAAAAGTGATCGAAGCTCCATTATATATAGAGATATACTTATATCCGAAAAGCCTGTACCTCAGCACGTATATATTCATACACCGAATCTCTGTTATATAAAGATACTTATATCTGAAAAGGCTGTATCTCAGTACATGTATTTTCATACACCGAATGTCTATTATATTTAGATACTTATACGGGAAAAGCTTGTAACTCAGCACGTATATATATATCATACACCGAATCTCTATTATATAAAGATACTTATACCCAAAAGTCTGTAACTCAGCACGTATATATATCATACACCGAATCTCTATTATAAGATACTTATATTCGAAAAGCCTGTACCTCAGCACGTATATATATCATACACCGAATGTCTATTATATTAAGATACTTATTTCCGAAAAGCCTGTACCCCAATACGTATATATTCATACACCGAATGTCTATTATATAAAGATACTTATATCCGAAAAGCCTGTACCTCAGCACATATATATCATACACCGAATGTCTATTGTAATAAGATCCTTTATCCGAAAAGCCTGTACCTCAGCACATATATATTCATACACCGAATCTCTATTATATAAAGATACTTATACCCAAAAGCCTGTACCTAAGCACGTATATATTCATAGACCGAATCACTATTATATAAAGATACTTATATCCGAAAAGTCTGTACCTCAGCACGTATATATATCATAAACCGAATCTCTATTATAATAAGATCCTTATATCCGAAAAGCCTGTAACTCAGCACGTATATATTCATACACCGAATGTCTATTATATTAAGATCCTTATATCCGAAAAGCCTGTAACTCAGCACATATATATTCATACACCGAATGTCTATTATATTAAGATCCTTATATCCGAAAAGCCTGTAACTCAGCAAGTATATATATCATAAACCGAATCTCTATTATAATAAGATCCTTATATCCGAAAAGCCTGTAACTCAGCACGTATATATATCATACACCGAATCTCTATTATATTAAGATGCGTATATCTGAAAAGCCTGTATCTCAGCACATATATATTCACACACCGAATCTCTATTATATAAAGATACTTATACGGGAAAAGCTTGTAACTCAGCACGTATATATATATCATACACCGAATCTCTATTATATAAAGATACTTATACCCAAAAGCTTGTAACTCAGCACGTATATATATCGTACACCGAATCTCTATTATATAAAGATACTTATACCCAAAAGCTTGTAACTCAGCACGTATATATATCATACACCGAATGTCTATTATATTAAGATACTTATATCCGAAAAGCCTGTACCTAAGTACGTATATATTCATACACCGAATCTCGATTATATTAAGATACTTATATCCGAAAACTCTGTACCTCAGCACATATATATCCATAAACCGAATCTCTATTGTAATAAGATACTTATACGGTAAAAGCCTGTACCTAGGTACGTATATATTCATACACCGAATCTCGATTTTATTAAGATACTTATTTCCGAAAAGCCTGTACCTCAGCAAGTATATATATATATATATCATAAACCGAATCTCTATTCTAAGATACTTATACACAAATGTCTGTACCTCACCACGTATATATATATCATACACCGAATCTCCATTATATAAAGATACTTATACCCAAAAGCCTGTAACTCAGCACTTATATATATCATACACCGAATGTCTATTATATTAAGATACTTATATCCGAAAAGCCTGTACCTAAGTACGTATATATTTATACACCGAATCTCAATTATATTAAGATCCTTATATCCAAAAAGCATGTACCTCAGCACGTATATATATCAGACACCGAATGTCTATTATATTAAGATACTTATATCCGAAAAGCCTGTACCTAAGTACGTATATATTCATACACCGAATCTCTATTATATTAAGATACTTATTTCCGAAAAGCCTGTACCTCAGCACGTATATATATATCATAAACCGAATCTCTATTCTAAGATACTTATACACAAATGTCTGTACCTCACCACGTATATATATCATACACCGAATCTCTATTATATAAAGATACTTATACCCAAAAGCCTGTAACTTAGCACGTATATATATCATACACAGAATCTCTATTATATAAAGATACTTATACCCAAAAGCCTGTAACTCAGCACTTATATATATCATACACCGAATCTCTATTATATTAAGATACTTATACCCAAAAGCCTGTAACTCAGCACGTATATATATCATACACCGAATCTCTATTATATGAAGATACTTATACCCAAAAGCCTGTAACTCACACACGTATATATATCATACACCGAATGTCTATTATATTAAGATACTTATATCCGAAAAGCCTGTAACTCAGCACGTATATATATCATACACCGAATCTCTACTATAAGATACTTATACCCAAAAGCCTGTAACTCAGCACGTATATATATCATACACCGAATGTCTATTATATTAAGATACTTATTTCTGAAAAGCCTGTACCTAAGTACGTATATATTCATACACCGAATCTCGATTATATTAAGATACTTATATCCGAAAAGCCTGTACCTCAGCACGTATATATATATCATAAACCGAATCTCTATTCTAAGATACTTATACACAAATGTCTGTACCTCACCACGTATATATATCATACACCGAATCTCTATTATATAAAGATACTTACACCCAAAAGCCTGTAACTCAGCACGTATATATATCATACACCGAATGTCTATTATATTAAGATACTTATATCCAAAAAGCCTGTACCTAGGTACGTATATATTCATACACCGAATCTCGATTATATTAAGATACTTATTTCCGAAAAGCCTGTACCTCAGCACGTATATATATATATATATCATAAACCGAATCTCTATTCTAAGATACTTATACCCAAAAGCCTGTAACTCAGCACGTATATATATCATACACCGAATGTCTATTATATTAAGATCCTTATATCCGAAAAACCTGTAACTCAGCAAGTATATATATCATACACCGAATCTCTATTATATTAAGATGCGTATATCTGAAAAGCCTGTACCTCAGCACATATATATTCACACACCGAATCTCTATTATATAAAGATACTTATATCCGAAAACTCTGTACCTCAGCACATATATATCCATAAACCGAATCTCTATTGTAATAAGATACTTATACGGTAAAAGCCTGTACCTAGGTACGTATATATTCATACACCGAATCTCGATTATATTAAGATACTTATTTCCGAAAAGCCTGTACCTCAGCACGTATATATATATCATAAACCGAATCTCTATTCTAAGATACTTATACACAAAAGTCTGTACCTCACCACGTATATATATATATATATATATATATATATATATATATATATATATATCATACACCGAATGTCTATTGTATTAAGATAATTATACGGGAAAAGCTTGTAACTCAGCACGTATATATATCATACACCGAATCTCTATTATATAAAGATACTTATACCCAAAAGCCAGTAACTCAGCACGTATATATATCATACACCGAATGTCTATTATATTAAGATACTTATATCCAAAAAGCCTGTACCTCAGCACGCATATATTCATACACCGAATCTCTATTATATAAAGATACTTATTTCCGAAAAGCCTGTAACTCAACAGGTATATATATCATACACCGAATCTCTATTTTATAAAGATACTTATACCCAAAAGCCTGTAACTCAGCACGTATATATATTCATGCACCGAATGTCTATTATATTAAGATACTTATATCCGAAAAGCCTGTACCTAAGTACGTATATATTCATACACCGAATCTCGATTATATTAAGATACTTATTTCCGAAAAGCCTGTACCTCAGCACGTATATATATATATATATATATATATATATCATAAACCGAATCTCTATTCTAAGATACTTATACACAAATGTCTGTACCTCACCACGTATATATTCATACACCGAATCTCTATTATATAAAGATACTTATACCCAAAAGCCTGTA